>PVLD010003274.1:86179-145964 GCA_004027595.1 Dinomys branickii | reverse complement strand
ATGTGCAGGCAACGTAATATATCACTGGTGTAAGAACCCGAGGGTGGGAATATAAACTAAGAGTCATGAAGGAAATCTGTTCAAAAACAAAGAACAGATGAGACGAAGGAAAGGAGAAAAGAAAAAGACAAAAATATATGTATGTATATAGGAATATATATGAATATACATATATGCAGGAGGGCTAACATGGTTCTACTATTGTATTATATCACTTAATGCTAAGCAATAATCGATGACAAGATATTAGTTTAATCGTGTATATCTGTATGTGTTATCCTGAACACACACTTCGAAGATATCAATATGTAAAGCAGCAACAAGCGGTGTTTTTTTTTTGTTGTTGTTGTGGTTGATGTTGTTGCTGTTGTTGTTGTATGCCTGTTTTGTTCCTTGTCTTTGGATTTTTGGTTTTTGTGTTTTTTTTTTCTGTTGTTTAGAGGATTAACTGTCTGACTAAATTTGCATGTCTGTATATGGGTTCATACATTTACAATTCGAAGATATCAATGGATAAAGCAATAACCACTGTTGAGACCATATCACCTTGTCTATAGATTAGTTGTGATTGTACTATTTTCTATGATAATGGGTGTCTGTTTGTCAATATGTTTTTGTACTTTTATGTTTCTAAAATAAAAAAATAAAAAAAAATAAAATTGAGAAAAATAACTCTTCATAGACTTATAATTACCTAAGATGAGCAGTAGAGTGAAGTCATATTGAATGTCTGTGATAGCAACTCATGGATAGAGACAGTACTTACTAATAAGCACGGTACTTGCAGTTACAGTGCATCATGACCATTACCTTAAGCTATTATCCTTTCTTCCACATCATACCAAAACCGCCTGCTAACATGGCTCTTCTTTATCACCAACAGTAAGTCATTACCCATGGCCAAATACAGCCTCTCTTTATGGAAAATACTGCTGTTAGAGGTAAGGACTATTACAGGAAAATCTTTAGTATACAAGAAAATTATTAAATAATTTAAGAAATTGTGATAGCTATGAAAATGTCCTTTGATCTCCAATAAAAGAAATGGTACTGGACTAATGACCCCCTTGCTTCATTCTGTAATCCACAGCAGTTTCTGCAGAGAGGTAGTGCTTTTACCTAGGTTGCTGCTAGCCAATGGCTGAGATTGCTAGAAATTCTTCTAAATTAGTGTTATTGCTGGGAAATACAGGACTCCTCTGATTACAAGTCCTGGGTTCTGGATTCACTAGATTCTCCAAACATTTTTTTAGACATTACTGCAACCTAGGACTTCTGTAATCATTCTGCCTGTCACTCTTTGTTCCACAGGGGCTGGACCTTTAATGAGGCCTGATGTTGTATCCAGCCTCTTTCTAGTTTTTCTCAAAAGTAATTTTCTCAAAAAAAAATTTCTCTGTAATTAATTTCTTGCATGTACAACAGTCTCCTGGTATCTGCTCCTAAAAAAAAGTACAGTGTGGACATTCACCAAAATTTGAATCTCCAGCTCCAATTAACCTCATCTTTGAAAAACGCACCTACTATTCACAGTATTGGTTCATTTTTTATCAGAACTGAAAGAAAGATAGGATGTAGTAGACACATCTTCTAACGGCACACACTTCATGACCCTAGAGCCATCAAAAGCTGTGTACAATATAGATTAACACATTATTTCTTATACTTCAGTACTGTGTCATATTAGTGCTAAATGGTTATTCGATGTGTAAATTATGCTTTGACCTACTAAAAATATTATTTTATCAAAAAGTTAACATTACTTTGATTTCTGGCTCATGAATACCAACATGTAGCAAAATAACAGTAAAACTCATATCTTTGAAGACAACCATAATTAACACTTTTGATCCAAAATTCCTTATAAAATTTTAGAATAAAGCATGTAATGCCTTCCAAATTGGCTTTTTACTCTCAAATTAAAAGTTCTTTAATTAAACAAAATTATATATTAATTATCGCCATCAAAAGCTGATTTAAAAGTCAGCTATCCTCTTCTTTTAATTTGAACTAGTAGCAATAGTGGCAAAGTTTAAAGTCCAAACATGACAAAAAATACAATCCTGCTCCTAGGTAGATTGCTTCCTCCTAAGTCAATACTTGATTTTTTGAAGTCACAATAGCCGCATTACTCAACTAAATGACAAATAGATTACATATAGGATTTTTAATATAGAAGAAAAAGGTTAGGGTATTTGCGCTACAACTATGAGAAGCAATACTTATTGTTTGTCCTTAATTAAGAGGCACAGTCTGATAATACATCTTTATCAATGGAAAGGAGCATGACCCTAAGAAGCCAGCAGATGTAATCTAAAATGGACTGTTGAAATTTTCCAAAATCTCTAACACATTATCTCAGTGTAGGACTATTTTTGATAATCTTTTTCTAAGGCTGTGATCAATGAGAACTTAAAGAAGGATTTAGAGGTGATGATAGGATTTTCCTCTCTTGAAAGATGTCATAGTGGGAGAACATGTATTAATGGGAAAGGATTTTTAAAGCTTGATACTTGATAAAATTTCATAATAATGGTTAATACTTTTGTTTTCAAGACTTTAACATTCAATTTTCAAGATAATCATTTTGACATAATGTCATGTGCAACCCTGAAACACAAGCACTGAAGTGATGTTCATTCCAAGTTTCAAGGCACCTCACACTGAAATGCAATGAAATTTTGCTTAAAATGTTTGTCAGTAGCACGTTTACTTCAATCCACCCTTGCTGTGAGATGCACTCTGAAATTTTATTAAAATAATGTACATTATAAATATTTTGCTCACATTTTCAGTATTGTACAAATCTGGGTTACATTCAAATGAACTCAGAGAAAAGACAGATGTATCATTAATGCCCAGGGAAACCCAATCCAGGAGCAACCATATCTGCTGTCTAATGGGAGTTACTACCCTGGGCTCAAGTTGTAGTTAGATGAGCTACAACTTCAGTTTGAAAGAAATAATTTGTAAAAATAGTATCCACCTTTCCAGGTGAAAGCAAAAATAAGAAAGCAGGCATATCATGCCAGCAATATTAGTGTGAGAAATCCATAAGTTTCCTCAATTCTAGAGTGAAAATTTTAAAAATTCAGTATGGCCACACCAACTTAGTCTCACTTCACAGGTTCTATTTATGATTGAGAAATTACTATCAACACTTAAAATATGTTTTAAAAAAGTGACTGACTAAGATTCTGTCCTTTTCCTTTCTCAGGCTATTTTTGAGGGACACCGAATCCTCTCCTTTGCAATCAGTGAGTACAGATGGACTCACGCAATGTTAGTGATGAAGAATACTAGATATTTTCATTTCTAGACAGCTCTTCTGTATGTAGTTTTATAGATACTTTAGTGGATATATTTCTCTTTTCTATCTGAACAAAACTCACAAAGAAAATATATACTTATATTTATATATACACAACACATACAGTGTGTATATACATACATATATATAAATGTATCATGTGTCTGTTAGAACTACTGAAACATTTTATTGTGTTCAAATACCTCAAGTAATTATTGAGTAGATTCTTCGTTTAGAAACCATCTTTTCTTTCTGATAAGAGCTAGTCTATTCCCATGACCACAGAAAAATACTTTATTAATAAGTTAATTGTGTTTTAGATATTGAATGTCCTCTTCTGGGCATATGTTAAAGACTTGGTCCCCAGGATGGTGCTATTGGGAGGTGCTATGGGTCTTGAGGAGATGATGTGGCCATGTGAACATCAACAGGTCATTCAGGGCATACCTTTGAAGGGGACTAGCAAACCCTTCCTCTTGTCTTTCTTTGTACTGCATGGCTTATAAGGTAAGCAGTTTTGCTCTGCCATACAAATGTGTGATGTGCTGCACAGCCAAAGGCCCAAAGTAATAGACTACCTTATCATGGACTGAAACCTCCTAGATTATAAACTCAAATAAACCTTTTCTCTTAATAACATAATTGTCTCAAACGTTTTACTGTAGTGGCAGAGAGCTGACTAATACAGTAACATAGACAGAAAAGATCAGATACCTTTATTCTTAATTATTTGAACATTCGGTTGATTATTTTGGTCTTCACTGTCACTCTTTAAACTTTTTTCTTCTTAAGCAAAGTCCAGCAAGAGCCCCACAAGACTTTAACTTTGATTATCATTATAGTTTCAAATTTATTATGTTTTCTCCAAACCTGAAGCTCCCTGACTCCTGTAATTCCAAACATTCTTCAGTTCCTTGTTGTGTGTGCTTATCACCTTTTCTTCTTTCTTTGTTGTCCTCTGACTTTTCTAACTACTGCTCTAAACTTTCAGGTCAAAGCTTCTCTCTCTTCTCTCTCCCTTCTATCAGTTTCTGTCTTCCATGCACCCAGTTCTGACGAAAATCTGACCTTTCTCTATGTTGTATTCCAGATAGTTTCTTTAAAAAAAGTTTGACTAAAAAAAATTCCTATTCTACTCAGTACTCTAGAAGATCAGCATGTTTCAAAGTCAATTAATTATTCATTCCTGTGTCTCACCTACTCCTCAAGAAGACAAAATACTATTTTCAAATTACAGTTATTATTTGTTGCAGTGATTGCACATTTGTATAATACAGGAAAATAAATAGCGAATGCTTGGACTTTTCTAAACAGTTTATAGATGTAATTGTATTTAATGAAAGTACAATATCACCGAGCACAGCAATCGTGTAATCTGGGATTCTTTTATACTAGAGATCATAAATTGTTCACTAATTGGCTGTGTTCCACATAGGGTTGTGTTTGGTTTAGCTACAATTTTCTTTGCAGAAGTAAATAATCAGAAGAGCTTAACAAAAATATAATGGATGTCATTTTTGATAGGAAAAGTAGTTATAACAACACTTAGCAATGATTTCTACTTGGTTTCTCATGATAAATTGCTGACCCTTTTGATAGAGTCCTTTCTCCTTTTTGTTGAAATTTCTGCCACTCTTTGTTATTTTATGACTCCTCTGCATTAATCATCTTTATTTTCTCCCTAGCCTCAGTAAACCTTTGAATTTTTGAAGTCTCGATCAGTCCTTTTATATTGTTTGTCACATCTACATAGTCAAAATATTCTAGCAATTTTATCTTCTCAATCAAGGATTGTAAACCTTTCTCTTAAAGGACAAGATATGAGTAGTATAAGTTTGCAGATAATAAGGTCTCTGTGGTATGATGTCAACCTTCCTGTTGTAGCTCCATAGCACCATAGATTATATGTAAACCACCTGGAAACACTGTGTTCTTTAAAATTATTTACAAAAGTAGATAGCAAGCTGAGTTTGGTCAACAGAATGGATGGGATTTACTGAGTTCTGCACCAGAAGATCATGTAACAAAGTGTTTTGGTCAGAACACTGTATCCATGAAGGGCTTCAGGAAAAGTAATATCACATGATCAACAATTCTAGAGAATGCAATGTGCCTGCACCACAGACTTCAATTATCTGGAAAATTCTGCTCTTGAGAGGACTGTACCTTTATCCATCTTACTTGAAAACATGATTGACTATAAAAATCTGTTAACAATTCTTAATATCTGAAAGTATATTCTGAACTATTTTTCAATGAATGTCTTCAATCACCACCTCTCCCTTCCCACTGTGGCTGACCTGGCTCAATTCCTTTGTTCTCTTTTCCATTTTATCTTATTTTGCTTTCATGTAAAAAACATAATACATACACATAGGGCAACAATTGTAAAGTACCAAACATGTCTCACAAAAAGCAGATCGATTCTGTCATAAATCTCCAGTTCCCCCCTCAGAAACAAATGATGTTCATTTTCTTCCTATGTTCTGTATATTTACAAACATAATGTGAGGGTGTGTGCACCCATTACTGAAATGATCATGTGATTTTAGTTTCTGTTGATTGTATTACATTTATTGATTTGAATATGTTGGACCTTTCAGGCATCCCTGGTATAAAGCCTGATTTTTTTGTATTCTATTTACCAGTATCTTGTTGAGGATTTTTATTTTATTTTATTTTTATTTATTTATTTATTTATTTTTTGCGGTACTGGAGATCGAACTCAGGACCCTGTGCTTGCTAAGCAAGCGCTTATTCCACTGAGCTATATCCCCAGCCCCTGGTTGAGGATTTTTAGATTCATTAAACAGATTGTGCCTGTAATTTTCTTTTCTATTCTTTTTCTTTTACCAGTACAGGAAATCAACTCAGGACCTTGCACTTTCCAGGCAGGCATTGTGCTGTTGAGGTATATTTTTGGTCCTTCCCTCTCACTCTCTCTGTCTCTCTGTCTCTCTGTCTCTCTCTCCCTCTCCCTCCCTACCCTTTCATTCTCTCTCTCTCTCTCTGTCTGTCTGTCTCTCTCTCCCTCTCCCTCCCTACCCCTTCTTTCTCTCTCTCTCTCTCTGTCTGTCTGTCTCTCCCTGTCTGGTTTTGGAGTCAAACCATTGCAGACTTCTAAGAATGAATTTGGCAGTACTCTTTCTCTTCAATTTCATTAAAGAATTGAGGGATATTGGAGGTACATTTACCCCTGTGGTTCTTATAGAACTGAGTTCTAAATCCACTGAGTTCTAAGATTGTTTTATTTGTTAATTTCTTAATCATTTTATTACTGCTTTAATTTCACTGCACACTATTGAACTGTTCAGTTTTTAATGTCTTCTTGATGCCGTTATGGTAATTAATGTATGTCTAGAAATTTATCTATTTCTTTTAGATTCTGTAATTTTTTGGAGTGGAGGTTTTCAATATAGTTACAAATATTCTGGATTTCAGTTGTGTCTGCTGTGATTTCATCATTTTTGTTTTCAATTGCATTGATATGGTCTTTTTTGGTTTTTTGTTTGTTTGTTTTTGTCTTTTTCAGACAGGGTCTCCCTATGCAGTTCAGGCCGGCCTGGGCTTACTTTGTAGCCCAGGCTGGCCTCCAGCTCACAAGGCTCCTCCTGCCTCAGACTCCCTCAGCCTCTCGAGTGCTAGGATTACAGGCTGCACCACATCACCCAGCTTGATATGGTCTTTTCTTTCCTTCTTCGGATAAATTTGGCTAAGGTTTGTCTGTTTTGTTCATTTTTTTTGTAATAACCAGGTCTTCAATTCTAGCATTCTTTGAATTGTTATTTTAGCTTGTGTTTCATTAATTTCTGCTCAGATATTTATAATTTCCTTCCTTGTAGCAGTTTTAAATTTGCATTGGTTTTGTTTTTATTGTACCTTGAGATGAATCACTAGATAATTTATTTGGGCTTGTTCTTTTTATCTGATACAGCATTCACAGTTATAATCTTTCCTCAGGACTATTTTTATAGTCTTCTATTAGTTCTGTTACATTCTTACTGGCATTACTGTTTCACCCTAGAAATTGATTTATTTCTTCCTTGAGTTTTCCTGTAACCCTCTGATTATTCAAAAGTGTGTTGTTTAATCTCCATGTATTTGTATAGATTCTGAGGTTTCTTTTGCCTTTGATTTCTACATTAAGTCCTTGACTTATGAGTGAGACCCTGACCTATGTTCCAGGAGAATTGTTTGTAAGTTAGTTTCATTCATAAGCCAACAGTGAGTCTTATACAGTAGACCTGTGAGTGTTCACAATTTGAATATTCATAAGTCACAGACTTACTGTAGTTTCTTTTAACTATGATCTGATAATATGCATGAGATAATTTTGATTATTTTGTATTTGCTCAAGCATTCTTTAAGGGCTAGTACGTGGTATTTTGTAGAGAAAGTTCCATGTGTTGCTGAGAAGAATGAATATTCTGCTGTCATGTGAAACACTCTAGGTATCTATTCAGTGTCGTCAAAGTTGTGTTTCAATTGATACTTCTTAGTTGATTTTTGTCTGGGTGATTTATTTGTGACAGTGTGCTATGATGTTTGTCACTTTAATTGTGCTGATGTTCATATGCTTTATGTCTATTTGTATTTGTTTTCTGAAGCTAGAAATGTAGGTGTTTCATACATATATATTCACAATTCTTACCTCTTCCTGTTGAAGTATTTCCTTAACCAAAATGTAGTGACTAAATAAATTTTTATTTTCTCTGAGAAGTTTTGGCTTGGAGTCTACTTTGTCTGAAAATATGATAGCTATTCATGTTTGATTGTGAGCTTTGGTTTCATGGAATATGGTTTTACATTTTTTGTGTGTGTGTTGGATTTAAAAAAAAATAAGATGTGTTTCCTTTATGGGACATAGTATCAGATTTTGTTTTTCATCCAGAGTGCAATGTGTCTTTAATTGGTTAGTTGAGACTATTCATAATGAAAGTTATTTCTGAACTCTATTCACTATTCTTGTCATTGTGCCATTTTTCTGTTCTAACTCATATTTCTTCCCTTCATTTTAACTACTCCTTCTGCCTTATGTGTTCATTCCACTAGATTGTTTGGTGTTTTGTTTCCATTGCGTCAGTCTAGGACAACTTAAGAATTTTATGGAATGATTTTCGTGCTCATCAATTTCTTAAGGTATTTTTTGTCATAGGAAGACCTTATTTCTCTGTCAATCTTAACAGATGCTTTTGCAAGATGTGCTAGTTTGAATCTGAAGTTTTTTTCTCCTGTAAGTTTGAAATGCTTTAGTCCAATCTCTTCTGGCTTTTAAGGTTTGCATTAAGAAGTCTGCTACAATTCTAATGGTGTTACTTTATAAGTGATTTATTGGTTTTCTCTCACAGCTTTTAAACTTCTGGTCTTGTGTTGAACTTCTAGGATTTTGACTATGTTGCATAATCAAGAAATATATTATCTGATTATGGCTGGTTTGGGCTCTGTACATTTTGCTTAACTGCGTGTGAAATTCTTCACCCATATTTGAAAAGATTTCTGCTGTGTTTTCTGTAAACAGTTTTTTTATGCAATTTATGCTGTCTTCAGAGTTTTTACTAAGTCCAATTATTCCTATGTTAGTCTTGTTTACATCATTTGGCAACTGTTGTATCCACTGCCCATGATCTCTTGTTGTGTTTAAGGTATGTCTGAGTATGCAGGTCCCTGTTCATCACTGTCCTTTAGCACTGACATTCTCCTCATGTAATCACTTCTGTTGCCTGTACTTCTCACAGAATCTTTTTTCTCCTGAATTTCTGTTTGATACCTTTAGCAATTATTTGCTAAACTAGTCATTCATATTTTGTGTATTTTTTAGGTCAGCCAGCTTTTTATTTATATATTAATTAAGCTGGCTATTTTCTTTATTAAACCTATTATCTGCTTAATTATATCATCCTTAAGCTCACCATATACTTATTGATAGATCTTGCTTATTTTTTAATCAATTCATGTAATTCAGCATTTTGATTTTATATTTTTTTGCCATCAATGCCCCATGGATCCGTTTTATGGGATGTGGGATTTTTAAGGTATTTTTTGCCTTATTTTCTCACATTTCTATTGTTTGTGTGTGTTTGTGTACATGTATGTGTGCACAGGCTGAGGACTGAAGACCAATTATAGCAGAAAAATTACTGGTAGTATATGGACCTTTATTGAGTGTCTGCATTCCTCTGATGTGATCTTGGATTTGTTACGTTTTGATATTCATCTCCCTCTCCCACATACGCAGTTCAACAGAATCAGATCCCTTAGTATTTTGCACGGAGAAAGTTACCACGAGCTATATCAATATTGCCATGTTTAACTATACATTAATTTTACACCTTAAAGCTTGTTTTAACAATATCACCCTTTTATGACTTCCCTAGATGGACTGTACTATAAAGTGACTAATTGGTAAACACATATGAAGAGTAGATGATAAGAAAACAGGAAAAGGAAGGGGGCAACTCAGAATAGATAAAACAAAAATATCAATAAATTATACAGGAAAGATGAAATCATTTTTAATTTTTATTTATTTATTTTTTTGGTACTGGGAATTGAACTTATGACCTTATTATGCTTGTCAGGCAGGTGCTGTGCTCTTGAGCTATATCCCCAGCCCCAGTGGAATTATGTTTATCACTGGAGTAAAGAGCTTATATTGTGAAGGGACAGACAGAGTACTGGTGGTAGTATGAGAAAGAATGAAAATGCAAGTAAATGAAGTTGGAAATCAGGGAAAACTTTGAGATCATTAGAAACCTGTTCCTATGTTGGTAATTAGTTGATGGCTGGATGTTCCATGCACAGTTTCGGTAAGATTACCCTGACTTGTTGAGTAAAGGTATCATTTGAATTGAAGCACTGCCTAATTTTTATTGTCATTTGTACATACACAGATACCTTCCATCTCTCTCCCTCTTTTTGTATGATTGAGTTTTCTCTGTGTGTGTGTGTGTGTGTGTGTGTGTGTGTGCGCGCGCGCGCACATGCCAGTGGAAGGAAGAACAAGAGAGGTAAGGTAAAGATTTCAGAAAAAGAAGAGGAAAGAAGGGAAAGGACGAAAAGAAAATAAAAAAAAACAAAAAGAAAATAACTCCATTCACTCTCAAGAACATCAAACCAAAGAAACCTCATAGTCCAGTTTATACTGCAGTCTGAATTCAGTGTCAGGTGTCTTAGCTGGTATTGTCCACATGATTGCCCAGTTCACTTGCTGTGAGTAGTCAGACTTGTCAATTTGCATGGCCCTTTGGACTTGCCTCTTGGCTGCAAGTCACACTCCGGGCATGGATAACAGTTTCTGTCCATACTTGGCTGGCTCCAAGGCAGAGTGGCACACAGTAGAGGGAAAACTGTTCATGGCAGTGGAGCACAGCAAAAACCAAAAGCAAAAGGGAAGAATGGCAGACAAGCAGTCTCTTTCTCTCTCTTACATTGTAAATAGCCTACGCCCACCCATGGGGTGTGTACCTCTCACATAACCTCCATGCCCTCCACTTCCACAGGCTCAGGATGTATACAAAGTAAGCACCCTGGTTCCCTTTGAATCACATAGTTAACCTTTTAAACTTCCCAAGTTAACACAATAAACAACATCCCAGAAGGGTAAGGGCATGTCCTTTCTACCCCAAGATTGACAACTGCTGAGTTACTTAGCCAAAGCTCTAGACTCCCCAAGTTGACACAATGTATCAACCATAACACTGACATACCATCAACATGAATGAAAGCTATCATTATACCACTTTTAAAAATAGAAAAATGGTATATATTATAGAGAAAAAAAATTGACATATAGTAACTATGTGACAAATGCAACAATTATATATCATCAACATTTAGGTAAGAGTTCAAGAATTGTAGCATGAAGTCAACTAAATCTCTAAAAATTAGTGAAGCTTAATAGTATCCTAATAAAATCAAGGGTTTGGGAAACAGAAAAACAAAAGGAATATTTGAAAAAAAATGAAAGGAAGATGAGCAGAAGGAGAAGAGAAAAATGAGACCACATCAAGTTAAATTGTAAAACAAAACCAATATAATTTGTTAAAAGCAACAAAAGAATAAACAAGCAAAAGAAAAGATGAAAAAGAATAAGAAAAATAGCAAAAGCAAGAAAAGATAAAAAAAGAAAAAAAGTCGTCTAATGTAAGAATCAGCAAAAACAGAGAAAGGAATCCACAATCTGTCTCTATGTTTAAATGAATAGTTTTTTTTCCAAGGCCTACAGTAATGGAATCCTTTAGATATGGGGGGTGGGGGATGATGGTGTAAATCACTAATAATTCCGATTTTGTCTCCACACTAATTGTGTGTGTGTGTGTGTATATGTGTGTAAGAGAGAGAGAGAGAGAGAGAGAAAGAGGAATTTGAGTCTTGCCTCAACTTTCCTGATAGGCAGGGTCAGTGAATGCATTGTGCATACCCTAGGGCTGTATTCATTCCAACCACACTCAGTGTCCATGTCCCTTTGGTGCCCCAAGGCACTGCTGTCTCTTCCTAGCTTTGCAGTCTGTGGGTATGGGAGATGCTTCCTGTGCTTTAGATCCCCATGCACCTCAGGCTGTGGCAATTAACCAAGCTGAGGAGTATCCTTCATCACGTTTGCAGATGGAGAAAGTGAACAGACCTCTGAGCTCTGTGCTGGATATAGACAGTGGGGTAGAAGTGGGGATCAAGCAGGCAGCTGAACTAAAGGCCTGCACTTTCATCCCCACCCCCACAAACCACATGCAACTATCCTTGGCTTTTCACCACAGAGTGCAGAGCCATCATGAGCTTCCTCACCTGAGCTCACCACTGCTTAAATTTCTCAGGGGGTCTTGGTGTAGCCTACATCCTCTTCAGTATTACCTCTTGTGTCCATCTCCCAAGCTGTGTCTGTGGAAGAGAGGCTCCAGAATCTCTGAAGTGTACCCTATTTTATATATGCTCAGAACACTTGTATTAGCCTATAACTTGGTAAAATTACAAAAAACCTACCCAAGACCTATTTGTTTTAATACAGTGCTGAATTTCTCATGTAAATTATTATATAATGTATCCAAAATACAAACAAAATGGTTATATGTGTACTCACCATTGGTGTACAATTAAAATCATAAGCCATAATTATATCTGTTTGTGCTGTACAATATGTTAGTTCCTCATATATATATATATATATATATATATATATATATAAAGTCCTTAATGTATGCTGATTGAAATTAATGTTTTTCCATCAAAGTGGCACTATGAATACTTGCCTAGACCACCCTATTTCATAGCTTCAATAGTGTAGAATTCCTTTTAAATCTAAGCTGAATTGACTTTATCTATCTGAACAGTGAATTCAAAACTCTGAGGCTGTGCTCGCACATGTGAGGCCCAGACCCCAATCCTGTACATCCATCCTCATCAAAGGAGGGATGCAAGAGTGTCCTTGCTGGAGAGAGCTATGCTGATAAGTGAGAGAAAAGACAGGTTGGAACAGTTTAAGGTGATCATGAGTGGACACGTAGCAATGGACTTCTGAAGATGGTCTTCAGTGACTAAAGCATTTCTAAGCACGGTTAGAGGCATCTGTAAGTAGCATTATATAATATTTACGTACAATATTTACCAGAATGACCAGTGTCTAAAAGTTTTTAAAAAATTACATGTGTGTGTTAGAAGATATACATTTTCAAATCTCATTTTAAGGGAAAGTTTCCAAAACTATCTGTGTGTTTCAAACATTTTTAGATTAAAATAAACATTAGCAAACTCATTAGGTGATGGTAAAATGGGGTTAGTTAGTTACAGATGCAAGAGAAATATTGAATGGAACGTTGAGTGCTCTTTCCCTCCCCAAATCCAATTCTTCACCCTCCCCGCATTTCCTGGTTTGTGATGAAAGATATAAAGCTGTCAGGTTTTATGAATCTTGCCACTAGCCTACAAACTGTTTCAAGTATGATTCAATTTTATGCAGACAGAGACTCAGAGCAACTTGGCAGTTAACAGCTAATGGCTTTTAAGGGTTTAAGTCAGCCCTAAACATTATTCCAAAGAGTTTTGTGGCTTAATTACCTTAAAACATTAAGTAGTCACAGAGCCCATCAATACAGATACATTTAGAGATATCAAGTGGGTGCTGCTCACAAATAACTCCTTTAAGGTGTCTGATATAGCATCTTATTTTGCCAAAAAAGCATGCAAAAATAGTTTAAGTCTACCTATTTGAGCCTAATGATGTGTATTATCATTAAGCTGAGGGAAATGTGAGCTTAAAGTGATTCTCTAAACAGGAGGGAAGAACTTTGCAAAGCAAGGGCTATAGTGTTTCGGTGTTACTCTGTTCTCCTCCTTACCATGCTAACTTGAACAAGTGGAACTGGTAGTTAAAATCCCAGCTCTGGATTCCAACAGCTGGGATCAGATCTCATGACTAGAGTTCTTAGATAAGTTAACAGGATGACAGTCTGGAGAGAATAATGGTAATTAATATTTAGCCAAGATTTTTGAAGATTTCATGATACATGTAGAGATGTTAGTAGTAACAGCTAATATGTGCTAGACATTCTTTTATTCTAAAAGCCTATTCTTGAGGTTTTCGAGGTGAGAGAAAAATTAACTTGAAGGGTCAATATCCAATTTTAAGGCTGTAAAAATGAGCCTAATATCTCCTTTGTGGTTTTTCTCTTTTGGACTGTAATTAAAGAAACCAAAGGTTGTCACTTATTTTATGCACCGTTTCAGACATTTTCTTCTGCAAACTCATTTCTGTCCTTGGACTCACAATAACTTCATTATTCTTTTCAAGTCAAATCACATCCCAATCTCACCCATTCAAATTGGCTTAAGATCCAGCACTAACAAAATGTTAATATTTATGAGTAATGCATTTTGGGTACAGAGATAGGAAGAGAAACCTTCAGGGAGGCAGAGATGAGTTATTGGCCTGCTATAGAATGTGTCACTTAGAAACAGCCACATTGTGGAGAGATGATTCAAATGCATTATTTCAAGGGGGCACTGCAAGCTAGTTTACTAATCTCTCATTATACTAAGGTGAGCCTTTTGTGAATACTTACTGCTCATTAGCATCTTGATGCTGCTGAAGAACCCAGATAATGGGTGCCAGTTTCATTCTCATTATTAAGCAATTGCAGTGTTTCCTTTCCTCTTCTTAATTTATCATCCAAAAATTAAAAGTAGCAAGAGGTAAAGGCGGTCACCTGAAGTATGCAAACATGGATATTATATGTCAGACTTCTTTCTTTCTTTATTTATACTTTTAAGGTTTCTAAGTATCTTTAGTGAGAACCTCCATGACCTCCAGAGTCACTTTTCTCCCGTCATGAGCCAGCTACCCCATAAGCTGTCACTCTACCTTTTTTACCTTCCTCCTATTCCGTGATGGCCTCTGTCCCATGCAAGCTGACATTTCCCCATGACAGAAGTCACAGTTGAGGCTACATTTGAAATTGGTTGGTCAAATTTCATCTAACCCACATGAAAGTGTTGTTTCCCATGAACTGGTTAGAGAAAAGGGTAGATTGGTTGTACACGGAATGGAGATGAGAAGGCCAAAGGACAGGCTATTATTACAAAGCCTTCATCAGTTGGTTGAAACTGATCGGGCCAACACCCTCAATTTGCCACACAAGCCGTGAGAGAGGAAAGCCGCAATGTTCATCAGAGGTTCCCATTAGATTATAAAGGAATCATAATAGATGTTCAGCTATGGGAAAGGGTTACTTAACAAAAGAAAGGAGTGGTGTAACAGTCTTTTCTTATTTACCTCATACTTATTTGGGATGAAAAGTGGTATTCTCTATATCAGCAGCCCCCTGATATATGAAAAATCGGAGGCACAGACACCCATCTTGGTTTCTAAGACTTTATCAAGTTGGCCCTGTAAGTGAGGAGAAGAGGAACCTACATTCAAGAAGCATAAGACTGATAGGACGACCGGTGAAGGCAATCTCATTCAAGTATGTTGAAAGTTATATTGAACATTATAAATCTAAGGTATAATTACATTAACAGAATGATGATTAACTAAGACTCACCAAAGTGTTCATTGGCTTTTAATTGCCCTAATCATAATGATTATAGAAAGCACTAAGATAATTATAAACCCATCAGTATTGTGGCATAGCTGACTACACACAAGTTTGGATTCAGACAGACCTGAGTTAACCTCACACTTGCATTCCTGTAGCAGTATGATATTGGGCCATGCATTTCACCCCTACACAACGTGAGTAACAAGTTCCATTTCCCAAGTTGTGTTCAGGGTGAGAGATAATGTGTCTAAAGCAGCCAGCGCAGTGTTTAATGCATAGCCACTCAACACTCAGCAGCAGCATTGGCAGCCATAACTGCTGTTATTATAGTCATTGCTCCAAGAAATTTCCTCCATAAAAAAATAGAATGGGTTCCTTTAGAAGTTAAACAGACTCAGTGCACCTTCCAAAGGGGCCTGAGGGAAAAGTGGCAATGAAGCAGAGATAGCAGATAGACATAGGTCTGGTGTCTGTTGGTTACATGAGGTTTGGCAGATGCTACTGATAAGACATGCAGACAGATACTTCTTCAAGATCATTTTGGTTATCTGTATTATAGAACACTCAGAAAAGACATTTCCATGCAGAGGCACTTTGTTTCCTGGAAGCACACCATTAAGCTTACTTAACGTAGTTGACTGTGTGAGACTCACTGGCTTCTACCAGAAGAAAAATAGGAATCAAGTTTCCCTGTTGGCTTTAAAAAATACAAAGCCATGAAGCACTTCCTTATGTCCCTGCCTTAGGTTCATCACTGAACTGGCTGTAAGGTTTTAGGCAAACCACGAAACTGTTGTAGTATCAGTTCTCTCATTACTAAAATAGTGCCAGTAATAAAATCAAATGTATGGGGCCACCGGGTGTCATTTTGAGTTCTTCATATCAATACCTTAACACAGAACCATAGCAGGTGATGAATTTTGGCTTATCCTCTTATCTCTGCTAGGAAAATCTCATCCACAACTAGGTGAAACTGTGTCTTTGGTATTTTCAGATTACCAATCTTGTTTCCATTTTCCCTACATACTGTGTCATGTTCACCAAGTAAGATCATGCACTCTCTCCTCCCTTAATAAGAAGAAATAATCCAGGGCCTTTAACCCAGCCCCTACATAATTATTAAACTCTCATTAAACTCATTAATAAGGGGTTAAAAGACTTCATCCAAAGCTTAATTGCATGTTTTTCACCATCATCGTTACTGTCATGTGTTTTCCGTGTGCCCAGCATTACACTACACTGAACATATTTTCTCAGACTTAATCCCTAAAACAACTTCACAAGATTTTTTAGTCTGTTCATGATGCCATGGCAAGAGATCACAACCCAGGTGGAAATGTATTTGTTTGCAGTTCTGGAGGTTAGAACGTCCAAGAAAAGGCACAGGTGCATTAAAAGTCCTGTGAGGGCCCACTCTCTGGTTTACAGATGGTGGCTTTCAGCTGTATTTTCACACAGGGTAAGAGGATACCTAGCTCTCTGCAGACTCTCTTAAAAGGACACTAATCCTATCCAGAAAGGCAGAGACCTCATGACTTAATTATCCCTCAGAAAGACCCTATCTTCTAATACTGTCAGAATGGGAATGACATCTTAACCTTGAATTTGGGAGAAAAAAAAGCGTTCAGACTATAGCTCAAAGTAAGAGGTATCGTTGCCTTTATTTTATAGATCAGGAAACTGAGTCTTGTGTTGCTCGATAATATGCCCCCAGTTTTATAGCAAATATGTAAGAGATTGAAGTTTGAATCACACTTTCTTATTGTGATATCCATTTGCATGACTTTATACATTGCTACTCTTTCCGTAGAGCATGTGATGAATCATTAAACTTTTTTATTATAGTATTTTTATGTCTGTTCATTTGCCATTGTTCTAAGGTGACAATGATGAGTTTATTCTTCATTTTCTCCTCATAAACTGTTTTCTGATAAGAGTAAAGTCTCTATTCTTATTAGAACCAGCAGTGTAGCAAATATAAACACTTCTCATAAGTGCCTGTAGGTAATATGTTCCTGGGTTGTTTTAATTTATAGCAGGAATGAAAGAATATTATGCACATCAGTCTTATAAATAATGTGACATAAATAACAGCTGCATTTAGTGCCAAAACAATTATTTTCTTCCCAAGCAATCATTCATTTTTTAGTAGGAACTAGAAATTTGCATACAGCATTCTCTCTTTATATAATTAGGGTGAGTCTCCTTTAGTCTCCTGCCTTGATGTTTAATACCTGAAAATAATTAGTTTTTCTTTGAGAATTGTCAAGATCTAATGCCACTTAAAAATTTTTTTTTTTGCCTGGGGTAAAGAGCAAGATCATGTTAATGGCAATAGTGATATTAGTAGTCATTCCTTTCTCCCTGAAGGATTTGTTCTAGGACCCTTGTGGATATCAAAGTGCATAGATGCTTAAGTATTTTATATAACACTGCACGGTATTTGCATACTACATATTTATATACCCCATATACTTTAAAATGTATTTAGATTACTTACAAAATCTAATACAATGTAAATGCTATTTAATTAGTTGTTACATTGTATTGTTTAGGGAATAATGTAAAAAAGAAGTATGTTTATGTTCCATACAGATGCAATTTTTGTTTTCAGAATACTTTTGTTCTGTGATGAGTTGAACCCAAGGAGACACAGAGAGCCAGATATACCTGTTTTACCATTAGCATTGCATGGTTGCTATAAAGAGGTCCTATAATGGATCTTAAGCTGCTGGCCTCATTCATGTATTGATTCATCCTAAAGTCATTTGTGGAAAGCTGGCCCCAGTGCTATATCCTGGAGACACTATAGTGAATACAAGAGAAATCAACAGACCTGAGAACAGGGTTCAAGAAAGCTTTTGTCTTGGGGAAGACACAGACAATAAAAAAGAAAAAAGGAATGAATTTCAGTATGTCTTATAAAAAACAGAGACCTATGAAGGAGAATACCTTTTTGATCAAGGACTATGGAGACTTGACTGCTAAGCAGGTATCTAGAATAGCAGTATTCCCAAACAGTAAGGGCAAAGGTCTACTCCAGGAAGAGGGAAGAGAAATGTTTGATGCTTTAGATGCGGAAACAACTTGATGTTTTTGAGGAACTAAACGAAAGCCAGTGTAGATTGGACATAGTAAGCAAACATAAGTCATAGGTCCTGGTGAGGCCACAGAAGCCGATGATAAACAAGGTTTCACAAAGATAAAGTACTTTGCTCCAGACCACCTAGCTGTTTATAGTGAAGATCTGAGTCCTAGTTACTGGGCCTGCAAATGCCCACTTAAAGTTCTTAGAATCAAACTGTCCAAGAAAGTGGCAACGGTATTAACAATGGTAATAAAACAGCCATTCTGATTTGGTGTTTTAATGTGTCAAGCACACTTCTAATCACTCTTTTTTAGTCACTAAAGAATTTAATTATCATAGATAACATGTGAGATATTTTAATTTTTTCTTAAAACAGTTTTATCCCCAACATGCAAATGTATGAGATTGAAACCACTTGTCCTTATCACACAGGTATTAAGCAATGGCTTGAATTTGAATCAAGGGTTATATGACACTCTAGAATTTGAACATTCATTCTTATACTTAATAACAGGTTAAATTCTTTATATAATATGAAGAATTTAAAATTTACCACAAACTTGTGAGAATAATACAATTTCTTTTTCTTAAATTGTTTGAAAGGAAGCTGTCAACATGATACATTACCACCCTTAAAAACCTCAGCGTACAATATCTACAACCAAGCTTTTCTCTTATAGTACCAAAATGTAACCATCAAAGTCAGAAACTTACCACTTTGTCCTAAGCCAAGACTGTTGTTATTCTACAGTAAAATGGTCCAGTTCAGGATCATATATCATGCTTGGTTGTCATGTATATTTCAACTTTTTCAGTCTTCAGAATTGCCCACTCTTTTCTTGACTTTTAAGACCTTGTAGCTTTTAACCATTGTTGGTCACTTATGTCAGGAACCTCCCTCAATTTCACTTTATGTAATATTTTTCTCGTGATTGGGTCTATGTTATTTTGTTTATGTATTTGTTTTTATTATTTTTAAATGAAAAACAAAATTTATATGTATATATAAGGATAATTGGAATAGATGTATTGCTGATGTCTGTGGTTTATTGAGAGGGACAGTCAATGGTTAAAATTTCCTTTTTCTTGACCAATTTTACACTCTTGAATTTTGTAATCAGAACGACTAATCTGAAATCAATATGCAATATAAGATCCATTGTTGAACTCCTACCCTCTTTTATGATGAAGCACTGCACCATTTTCAATGTTTTATGTATTTAATTTTTTCTATTTTTTCACTTCTTACTGTCTTTGCTTGCTTGATCAATGTTATATTCTTATGTCTATTGGAGTGAGCAACTTCTTTGAAGATAACCGTATGTAATATAGCAACCATTGTGAATTTCTATCATTTGGTCTGAGGTCATTTATCATTTTTGTTGTTTTTGTATTGTTTTGATTATGTCTTCACTGCTGTCAGTTTTTTAATTTAAAAAAAGAGAAATATTTAAGGGCAGAAACATGACAGAAATGGTGCTGTGTTATCATTGCCTCTTTGCAGGTATTAAATAAATATCAATTCACCCCAATTTTAAACAAAATTATACTGACTGGATTGTTTCATTAAAATGAGGTTTGTGAGGGTTTTTTGTAAACAGGGTTTGGCTTCTGCTGCCATTCACTGCCCCCTTGCATAGGTCTTCTCCTCTCCCTACTTGGGCCCTGAATTCCTCTGCCTGGCCACCAGTGCCCTTTTGTCTCCCACCCCAATGAGCAGACCTCACCGTCCTCTGCACAGCTGCCCCTCACAGCTTAGTCACGCCCTCAACCCTTTAGGCCGGTGTCCACTGTACTACACCCTGTCTACTCATTGTTTGAAAGAATGTAAAGAAAAAAGCAAATAAAGAAAGGAAGAAATAAGAGGTGGGTAGAGAAAAGACAAAAGGAGAGAAAGCCAAAAGATAACTTACAACAATAATAATAATTTTAAAAGATATGGGTAAAGTACAGTAAAATCAATCGTTTTCTTTTGAGAAAAATGTCCAGAGTATCATGAGCTGAAATAATGTTGAACTATTATTTTTCTTCATTTCTCTCTACTAAATATCAAGAAGAAAAAGCATTGCTCATCTGAACTGGCATTTTCAACGAAATACAGTCAAGGTATTCCTGAAGTACAGTTGACACATAGTCATTATTAGCACAAGGGCCCAGCTTATGCGCAAATATATGATGGCTTTTACGGTCCTGAGAGCCCAAAGTCTGCCTATTCTTATCTGTTCCTCACTTGTCTAATCACTCTTCTCAGGAACTTGGGTATTTTTCTAGTGGGAAGAGGCCACCACTGTCCAATTCTCTCCTAGTTACTTTATCTCTATTCCAATCTATACAAATGTGACATTGGAGAACACAGTTCTGTTCTCCTTCATTTTTATACCCTGATGACTTTAACATATAACCTGAGGACCACTTTGCAGGAAGGAAACATAACATTATAGCTAGAAAAATTAATTTAAGGTCCAGTCCAGAATCTACTACTTGTGATTTGAATTTTGCCTCTGACTTCGCTTACTTTTACTTGTTGTCTTTATCTGCCAAATGCGTGTAACGTCATGATAGAACTACTGTTTGCATTTTGACAAAAACTTTCAAACACACTTAATATTTGTCATTTTTAAAGATCTTTCCAGGACAAAAAATACAACCGTGCCTCAGTTCATGGACTTGATTCTTGTTCCACAGTTCTGGGGGATGTGGGCATGGTAGTTTTCCTCAGAAAGTTGACATAGAGTTGGCTAACAGAAGCAAACACAAGCAGAAGCTTTGGGGAACTGTGGTATGTATTGTGAAGTGAGTTTTCATGCCCAGCACTTGTAACTGTAGCATAAGACCAACAGAATCTTTAGGTCTCTAGATAGCACCGGAAACTGAAGCAAATCACTTCCTTGGTATTGAACAGAGGAAATTGGATGCAATAGAAAATTTGAGAAAAAGAAAATATGTTGAAGTATTTTAGCCTTTCTATAAAGAACAGGATCTTACCTATTAACTCAGCATCTTTAATACTGAGTGCATTCCCTTGCCCAGGACATAGCATTCCTCGCTTAGATGATCATTCACTGCAGACCCTAGGGAGCTGGTTCTTAAGTAGATAATATCTTTAGTTCTTTTGGTCATTCTAAATTTTTTAATTCAATAAAATGTCAAATACTGTGACATATAAAAAATTATATGTGTGTGTGTGTGTGTGTGTGTGTGTGTGTGTGTGCACGCACATGTGAACATAAACATGGATTGACTCTGTCCCAGATTCACTTTCAATACATGGAATCCTTGAGGTTCAAAAGAACAGTGTCTTTGCAATACCTATAATGACAACATAATTTTGCCTCTTGAGTACGTTTTATTTTACCCTCACTAATAAATATCTGTACAAGTCTAGGAACAGTATTCTATATGAGGGGAAGAAATAAATGAAAAAATCTTCAAACACATCGCTATAATGCTATTCTTTCCTAAATCCCTAGGTTACCTGCATGGGATTTTGCTGAAATGTTTCGACAAGTATTCTTTGTGATGCGATATTTCATTCAGTGGAGTCTGTTTAATATAAGATACAAGTATTTAAAATGAAAAGTTTGGTGAGTACTTCCAAATAAAATTAAGCTGATGGTCTTAACAGGAGGAGAGAGAATTTTCTTTATTTTGTACTTCTCCATTCAATTTGACACTGTCATAATGATCCTACATGTCATCTTTGAGGGGTAACTGAGAGATTGTATGGGCAAACAATTCATAGACTTATTCATAAATCATTATATAGATAAATCATACAGATCACCATCACAAAGCTATCCATAATTTCTTGGCAAAACCACATGCCCTCGAATAGCATTAGATAAACTAAAATACCATCTAAAAAGAGGAGTAGCTGAAGTTGAAATCACATATACATAGACACTCATACGTATCTTTGGAATATAACTACATTGTGCTCTTCCAGTATTCCTCGATGTAGTTCTAGGTATCTGTGTGAAAATCTCAGTGATTTGTGTTTCCTCCCTTATAGTGTCTCTCAATTTGTAATGGTGAAGAGTTGAGGCCAATAAACTCACAGATGTCAAAATGTGATGCGTATTTGTATAGCAGTGTAAAAGAGATGTTTGAAAATGACTGAGGATATGGCCATTGGTGGAACTATAGCTTGTTCATAGAAGATGAATATACATCTGTTAGATTTTTAAGGGGAGCTACCTTCTGAGACAGGAAACCACAAGAAGAAGCACAAATGCATACTTGGGAGTAAAACAGTTTCCTCACATCCCTCGTGAGTCCATGTGACTCAAAGGCTCACATACAGAGCTTCATGTGGTAGAATAATGTCTGGGACTAGGAAGGCCGCAATAGGCTCGGGTCAGATCCTGAGCCATTAAGGCAAACAAGCAAAGGCACATCTTATTCCTGCGTGGTGTCATTTTGGTTCCTCTTCAAATTATAAACACACACACACACACACACACACACACACACCAATTTACATAAAAACAAAACTTGTATGCCACAGACAAGTATTTCCATATACTACAGATAATATTGCATATATACCAGTGTGAATAAGTGAACAATAAGTGACAAGCTACAAGTTTTATCAGGTAGTGCATACATGCACAACAGTGCCCCGAGGACTTTTCTTCTTTATCTTTTTTCTTTGCTGCTGTTTCTCACAGGAGTACTCACATTTTGGTTCTTCCTGATCCATTGTTGCTTATTTTGTAAAACTTGAAGGGATAACAATAAATTGTTTCCTTTATCCTTCCTCACTTTTGAGCTCCAATCCCTGAGCGATCCCAATAGGATTAAGAAAATCAAAGCTCCCCAGAGAAAAGCCTGAGAAGGAGCAGGCCTGGGTCTGCTCTGCTTTCTCCTTCACATCATGCTATGCTGCTGGAAGACCATTGTGTACTCATACTTCATCCACCTCCAGGAGAAAACCTTCCTGAAGACCTGACATGCTACTTGACTTTTCTGGTGAGTGTGATAATCAGCGTTCACTTGACTCAGGATTTCCTAGCTCACTCAATCGCTTCTTCGATCAGCATTTCGGATGGGTTCTGTAGGTGATTTTTTAAATGCCTATGAGTATTTTGCCAGAAAGCCAGGGTAAATAAATCAGAATAGCTTTACATGGCAAAACATGGATTGTTTTGATCAGTTTTACATATTGTAAGACTTCAACAGGCGTAAAAACAGCACTTTATTCTCCAACATCCTAGTTCAATTGCAATTGCATTTCTTCTCTAAACAGGCTGCATTTTGTGCCTCTCGTGTGCTCTATCTTGAGTTTCCCTGAGCAGGTGATTAGGCTTTCAAAAACAGGATAACGCTGTTTGGTCCTTTTGCAAAGCAGAGACTCTTCGAGAAAGACTCTTCCAACCCTTTTCTTTGAAGGTAATCATTTGTGGGAAGCAGTAAGCCAAGAACAAAAGAATCACAGTGACATGACTAAAGCTTACAGAATTTGTTCAGAAAAGTTGCTCAAACACAGATCTTTGGGAGCTAATAACTTAAGCTCTGCCGCACTGTTTCATTGGTCCCAGCACACAGGGTCATCTGATTATTCCTACTCATAAATGGCTGAGCTAATCTCAATCCTTTTTAAAAGTTATTATGTCTGTGGAACTCAAGCATTTGTGGTGAGTTTACTGTCACTCCTCAAAGTTTCTATGTCTCTGCTAGTACCTGATAAAGAGGGGATTTCTCAAAGTCAATCACTGAATATAAAGAATTTAAATCCATTTTCACATACCTCTGGGAAGCAGATATGCATTAACCGAGTCTATGACTTCTCTGGTAATAATAAGGTGTAAGAGAGTACACAGCCACTGGTGATTTCTGCAAACGATACAATGACGGGACAGAGACAATGAGGCAAAAATAAAATGGGACCTGGGATTAAGGGATCTTCCATTCAGCCATGTGCACCATGCTGAAAATTAATGTGATATTGTTTAGTGAGCAGCTGTCAAGTTATTGTAATTTGCAAATTTTCTTTCTTCTTCTCTTTCACTAACAGCATATTAGAAATGGGCTTCATTTCTGAGGGATGACCAAATTAATCCTATTTTGAGTTCCATTTGAGAAAAAAATGACATGTTAAGCTTATTTTTCATTCATCAAATGAACCAATGAGTTCGAAATTTACTGAGTACCTCTGAATGGAAGACAGTGATAGATATTAGGATTAGAAAGATGAATTAAGAATACTGCTTCCATTAAAATGTTGAATATTTGTTGGGAGTTATAAGCAGAGCAGAACACTGTGATTTTTTGCTGTTAGCATAAGAGCGGAAATAAGCAAAAGGTGCCAGGACAGAACAAAGGTCAGTTTGATGATTTGACTGAAGTGAGAGCAATGGTGTATCTCACACGGAAGAAAGACACACTCAGAAAAAGTACCCTCACTCTGAAGAGGATCCTGTGTCAGGTTGGGTCTTTTGAGCTTATATTTAAAGTATCTAGTGGCAATCCGTGTCTCCATAGAAACACTCACTTTATGGTAAATATAGAACAATACATATTAAATGCAGTTACTTAGGTATACATGAGTTACAAACAAAGTAAATATTTGTAAAAAATGACAGAAATTTATTTACGGCTACAGGAAGGTGTTGAGCACAAAGTTAGTGCTGTAATGGCCAACTTTGAAAGATACACAGCACAGAGCCATTATTATGATGCAAAACAGCCATTCTAAACTTGGGACCGTAATAAGACAGTTCAGGAAATAGGGGTCTAAGGTGGACAAGTAAAAACTCTAAGATATTGCTTATGGTTATTGAAACTGCAGGAATGCTTAGGAACAATTCATGGCTGGTGGTTAAAGAAAGATTTAAAAAATTGTATCTGTTGGCCTCTACTATTATGTCAAAGTATACTGGATTGAATTTGCCTTAAACTTCCGTGAGCTTCCCCTGTATTGTTCTACTGAGTAAAGCTTTGCAACTTTAAAGAAAACAGTCTATCCCTAATAACAAATGTCACAAACTTTAGTCTGATAAACTGGACTCACTCCATACTGGACAGGTCTATGATCAGAACATATGTTAGACAATTACCTGGGTTCCCACCTGTTGGGGACTTACCACTTGTAAGTTAGCCAGAGGCTGATAAGTTGCTGTAGTCTTAATAGAACCGTTAATTTTATTGCATATTTGGTCAAGGAACTTAGCATTCAAATAAATCTATCATCATCTGCTAATAGATATGCTAAGGTTATCTAAGCCACCCACTGAGAAGCAGGATATTTATCAATCTATTTGATTACAGAAAAGCAGACATTTTAGGAATAATTTCTTCTTATTTTTATAGATTTTTTAAGGTTGATGATTTTCATTTGTTCCTCTGTTTTATTTCTAATATTTTAGTCCATTGTATTAAAAAATCACATTTTCTTTATACTTTCATTAGTTGATGGGCATTTGGGATACTTCCAAGATTTAGCTATTACAAACTATGCTGCTATAACTATGGGTGTGCATGTGTCACTATGGTATATTGTTTTTAATTCTTTCATGAAGATACTAAGAATGGGGATAGCTGCATCAGGTGGAACCTCTGGTTGTAGATTTAGAAGTAATCTCAACATCGATTTCCACAGTGATTGCACCAGTGTACACTCTCACCACAGTGAAGGAGTGTTGCTTTTCTTTCATTGCCTTGCCAGAATTTGTTATTTGCTGAATTTTTGATAACGGCCATTCTGTCTGGAGTGAGATGTAATTTCAGTGTTGTTTTAATTTGCATCTCTTGAATGACCACTAATATTGAATATTTCTTTGTATATTTATTGGCCATTTTTACTACTTTATCTGAGAGTCTATACATTTCAGATGCCCATTTTTGGATTGGGTCTTTAATTTTGGGGTATCTGATTTTTTTTCAATTCTTTATATATTCTAAATATTAGCCCTTTGTCTGAGGAATGGCTGGCAAAATGTTTTTGCCCACACTGTGGATTGTTTCAGCACTCTGGTAATGCCTTCTCTTGCTGGGAAGAGCTCTTTAATAAGATGAGATTCCAGTTGTTCTTCATGATAATTCCTGTGTGATCAAACTTTTGTTCATAAAGGATTTGCCTATATCCAGTCTTCAAGAGTTGGACCTAATCTCTCTTCCAGTAGATTTAGTGTTTCTGTTTTGATATCTAAATCCTTGATCCGTTTTGATTTTGATTTAGTTCATGGTGAGAGACATGGGTGTGGTTTTAGTTTTAGACTTGTGAAAAGCCAATGTTTCCAGCACCATTTATTAAGGAAGTTATCTTTCTTCCAGTAAAGATGTTTGTCCCTTTGTCAAAAATAAGGTGGTTGAGTGTGTTTGAAGTTTTTTCTGCATTTTCTAATCCATTCCATTGACCTATGAATCTTTTTTATTGCTAGTATCATGCTGTTTTTATCACAATAGCTTTGTAGTATAATTTAGTCAGGGATTGTGATGCTTCCTGCTTTGCCTTTGTTACTTAGGTCTCTTCTGGTTCCAAGTAAATTTTAGGATTATTTTTTCTAATGCTGTGAGGTATGCTATTGGTATTTTGATCAAGATGGTATTAAATCTGTGTAGCAGTTTTGGGAGTATGGTCATTTTTACCATATTGGTTCTTCCTACTTAAAAGCCAGGGGTATTTGTCTAGGTTAATTTTCTCTTATGTCTGAGAAAAAATACATGACACCCAAAGAAAAGGAAAGAAAAGGTTTATTTAACTTACAGTTTGTAGAAGTTTCAGTCCATAATTAGCTGGCTCCAAGGCAGGGTGGTGTGTTAAAAAGCCAACAGTTCAAGGTGGCAGAAGACAGCAAAAGCAACAAGACCAAAAAGGGAGGGGGAAGCAAACTTCTTTTCCTCCCTTACATTGTATGCAGCCTATTTGCCCCGTGGTGGGTGTAGTACTCACACCATGTCTGTGCCCTCTGTGCCCTCGGCTTGCTCAGGCTCAGGATGTTTACAAGGTGAGGTCTCTGGCCCCCTGCTGAGTCACTTAGTTAAACTTCTAAACTTCTCAAGTGACACAATGAACAACATTCTTGAACAGGAAGGGCGTGTCCTGTGCACACTGGGATGTACAACTGCTTAGTTACTGAGTTGAGCTTCTAAACTTCTCAAATTGACACAATGTATCAACCAGTTTATCTTCCCATTTTCTGATATCCTCTGATTGCCCTTTTCAGAGTACTTCAGCTTTCAAAGTAAAGTACTTTTACTTTCTTTTTTAAATTGATTCCTAAGTACATTTTTGATGCTATTGTGAAGGGTATGGTTTCCCTGGTTTCT
The DNA here is from genome assembly GCA_004027595.1 of Dinomys branickii. Lineage (NCBI taxonomy): Eukaryota > Metazoa > Chordata > Mammalia > Rodentia > Dinomyidae > Dinomys > Dinomys branickii. Next base: position 118,267 of record PVLD010003274.1, on the reverse strand, counting down.
CTCTCAGTGAGTTATTTTTTTCTTCTTTTTGTCTCTCTTACCTCAGTTGTACTTGTTGAATTTTTTGATATTTTCTTGGGAGTGAGCATTGTCTCTAGTCTTTCTGGTTTGGCTTAATAACCATTTCCTTTTTCTTACTCTCCTGTCTTCTTCTCCAGTTTCCTAAAGCCTGAGTGATCACCTGGTCTCCTTCCACTTTGTTTCCACTATATTTCTTTTAATTTATCTCTAATTTTTATCCTGTCCCTCTTAAATTTTCCACCAATAGGTAAAATCACTGTACTAAGGGGAAACTCACAGCATACAGTTTCTGATTTATGTTGGATTTTACTATATAACTGTAAATCTTACTCTTGTGGTTAAAGGTAGCAAATTAATAGTTACTGCAGTTTGTCAGTTTCTAGGCTGTATGTGATGCTATTGTTGTTGGAATTGCAGTACTTTAGCCTTCTGTTCATACCCTTTGTAATCATTTGTTCTCCCTTGTGTAACCACATCGTGTTTGTCTGAGCTGATAACCATCACCCAGTACTAGAATTTTGGGTCCTGAGCCAAATGGATATTAACTTCTCATCCCTAACAAACTGATAAAGTAACATCCTGGGAAAGGTACAAAGACCAAAATCCACCAATACCAAGAAGACATCGATGAGGAAGAGACATTTCCTAATGAAGCCTTGATACTTATGATAAAGCAAACTACCACAAGTAATTTATAGGCATCAAAATAGAAAACAATTAAAATTTAAGAAAATAGAAGATGACAAGATGTAGAAACAAAATGCAACCCCAGTCCTTCAACCCGCCCAGGACAAGTCCAGGAGATAATGAGATAGAGAATTTCAGAAAGCACCCACTTGAATTTTCTGATGCTAGCAGCAGAAGTAAAAATCAAGACAAAAACCAAATAAAACACCAAACAGATGAGTCTTCAGTGGAAATCAGATCAGAAATATTCTTTAACATAAAAAAAAATGACAATCAAAATGAATGGCTTGCTCCATAAATCTAGATTAGACAAGAGAAAGAAAAAATAAAGAAAGATAGGAAAGGAGGAAGTTAAATTTTTAGTATTTCAAATGACATGATTTTTTACATAGCAGACCCCAAAACTCCATCAAAACTTGTAGATTTAATAATCAGATTCAGTAGTGTAGATAGATACAAATTCAGCACTAAAAAATCATAGACTTTCTGTATACAGATCTCTAACTCTTACGTGATATTTAGGTAGTTATTCTTAATGAAAACAATCTCTAACCAGACTGGTGTACCCAGTAAAACTATCTTTCAAGATAATACAGAAATAAAATACTGAGCTTCATTTTATTTATCTGTAAGACTTTTTACATCATTCATTTAGATATTTCTCATTAAAGAAGTATATGTTCAAAATATAGTGTTTGTCAGAGGAGGTAGTAGAAATTCATTGGTAACAACAACAAAAAGTACAATAACAAACTCAATATGCACTATTCTTATAAAAATAGTCACACATAAGTGTATAATAAGAGCTTTAACTTATAAACATACTCATTAGAAAAAGACACTTGAACTGAGATCTAAAGTTTAACATTAGTTTAACTTGGTGAAGAAGAGGAGTAAAGAGTTTTCCTAATACAGAATATAGCATTTGCAAAGGCCCTGTGGAGAGAAGGGTGGTGGAAGTTTGGAAAGGACAACAGTTTTAACACAGAGTGTAGTTAAATGTAGCTATACGAAATGTAGCTCTATGAAAGCCTCTTGGTTTCCATGTTTAGATGAAACATTTGAGGATTTTCTTTTAAATGCAGGTTTGGTTCTCCAGTTTTGGAGTGGAAACTGAAATTGTGCCTTTGTAAAAGAATCTTCCCAAGTGCTGTCAGTGTTTCTGGCCCACAGATCACATCACTCAGGAAAGGGTAAAAATGGTACATGAGGCATGGTGCAACAGTAGCTTAGTCATTCATTTGTTTCTGTTCTCTTTGTCTCCTCTCATTCTTTGAAAATTTTTATGGGTAACTTCCTTTCAAAAGAAATATTGAGAATATTTACTCTACTGAGTTTAACCATTTTCTGTTCTGCTACCATAGGACCTGATTGTCCTGGGTGAGGTTTCATGTCAGTAGACTGAACTCATCTGCACGGTAGTGGGGAGAGTTAGAGCCTGAATTGAGTCATAAGCCTGCCCTGTGAGAGACTGATTTTCCTTAACAGGAAGTTACCAAGATATCAGTACTGAGGGATAAACAATCATGAGCTTATTCATAACTTTAATTTCTGTCTCCAAATAATACAGAAACAGATTAAATATGAAATTATAGTTTAAGATTTACAAGTGCTTGAACAAGAGAAAAAGATATCATTTTAATATTTTAATAGCTGTATTTATTTATGCACTAAACAATTTGCTTATGTAAGCACAAATTATTTAAGAAGATTGAAAAACTGGTCAAAAAATTAAGCATTAGCTGTTCTTTTCAATAAACCATTAGATTCACTTATAACTAGTAATATGAAAAACTTATTCAAAGACAACAATATGCAATATAGCAACCATCGCTGAATTTCTCCCATCTTGCTCAGTGAAGCTCTGTATGATTTCTAAAGTTTTTAAATTATTTTTATGCTCTTTAATGGTTTGATCAAGCTTGCATTCTTACATCTGGTAATATGAGTAACTTTGTTGAAGGTAACCATATGTAACATAACTATCACTGTTAATTCCTATCATTTTGTTTTGAAACCCTATATCATTTTTATTGTTTTTGTTTTGCTTTTGTCTATGTTGTTATTTTGTTATTGTTTTTTTATTCTCTTTAAAATAAAAAAAGATAATTATTTAGGAAGAAAGAAAATAATAAATATTACTGATGACTCTTCAAAGTGTATGCTGGAATTAACTGAAAATAATTCTACTTTGAGTTGGTTTAGTTCTACAGAAAATTCCTGCAGAAGTTCAGAAGAGTCAGTAAAGGTCAGTAACATTACATGTGATCCACGACCTCATCACTAGCTCCTGTGACATGTGGAGAATTATGATGAGATCAGAGAAGCTCCCTTTCTTTAGCAGGTGCCTTTACTGGAGGGAAAGAGCTAGAAAGGAAGAAACCACCCTAAGGATGAGATATCAAAACAGTTCTGATCCAAATAAAAATAAACTATGAAGAATGTATTGCAGAAATGTTGTGAGTTATGGCCATGAGTGTGTGATTGGTCTGTTGAATATACACACTAAGCACATTTGATATTCCAACCTTGAGGCTAGGAAGCTAAGATTCTACTGTGGAGGACAGCTATGACAATGAATAATTAACACCAGAAAAGGACTTTGGGCGATGGTAACAATTATTGGGGTAAATATGAAAACTTGCTCGTGCATTTCAGAGAGATAGGCACTGCAGCAGAAACATTTTAAGAATGTCAGCAAAGGCTGGAAGAATTAGTGGGGGATTTCAGGGGGCAGGAGTCTTTGAACAGAGCAAAGAGAAATTTGCAGTTCTCCCACATGCACTCCGAATACAGTAAGTAGGTCAGGATGACAGGTGAGTACAGTATGAGTATTTGCCTGTGACTCTGAAAAGGAGCCAGGATTGGGGATAAATTATTTGAGAGAATATTAGCCTGGGTGAGTAGGTAGAAGACAGCAATAGACACACTTTTTTTTGGCCTTCAGCTTTTCAACTTGTTAAGTCACCATGATAATACATTTATCTTTTCTCATTTAGTAATCATGACAGTTTCAGAAGGTAAAAGAAGTGTCTGTCAGGTTGTTAGCACTTAATAGTGGTTAAATAGGACTCTTATTATTATTGAAAACTAGACCAGGATGTATTTTCTGTGTGACTAATGTTTTTTTTCAAAATGTCTTCTAGAGAAAAAGATGAAATGTAAGTACTTTTACTCCTAGATTTTCTACACAAAATTGATTGACAGCCAAAGAGGATGGTAGGAGGACTGTTAACTACAGGCTAACTCGGAGAAAGACTATTTTATTAATTACAAAAACTGGGTTTAGAAATTCAAAGGCTAAACTTTTTGGAAAGTTTTAGGTAAGATATCTTATTTGATTTCATATGTATTTCCAGATGAATGTATCATCATAGCAACTGGATTAGAGAGTTACTCATTATTCCATGGTTATAAGTGAGGCCTTGTGTGCTTATACAGTGTGGTAGTTAGAGTATTGAGCAAAGTTTACAAAGCTGAGTATCAGAAACTACAGCACATGCTTTGCAGTCTTCTATAAATCCCCAGTGCCATTTGATCTTCCTGAACTCCGATTCTGTGCTCTACAAAGCGGAGGGAGAAGGTGCTGTGGAGAAGATGGCAAATTCTTTTTTTGCTTTACTTCGTAATCCATACTCCTTTTAAGAGGACTGTTAGTAATGTATGTATTCTTATTGAGCATTAAATTGTAATTTAGACATGAATTAGTGCATTTTTTGGTCACTGTCCTCTTGAACATTACATTTATTTGGAAAACAAAACCCAACAAAATAAAAAGAAATACACACAAGCACACATGTTAAAGGATTTCATGCAACTATGTTGTCTTGGTTACTTTTCTCTCATTGCAGAGACAAAATACCCAACACCCAAAATGAAGGAAGGAAAGGTTTATTTAGCTTACACTTTGTGGAGGTGGCAGTCCATACTTGGCTGGTTCTGAGGCAGAGTGACACACGGCAGAGGGCAAACGTTTATGGCAGCAGAAAAAGCCAGCAAAAGGGAGGAATGGCGGCAAAACAGCCTCTTTCCCTCCCTTACATTGTAAACAGGCTACCCCCACCCAGGGGGTGTGTAGCTCTCACATAATCTCCATGCCCTCCGCTTCCACAGGCTCAGGATGTGTACAAAGTAAGCACCCTGGCTTCCTGCTGAGTCACTCAGCCAAATCTCTAGACTCCTCAAGTTGACACAATGTATCAACCATAATGCAAATAAATATCAAAGATAAGCAGGAACCTAGAAAGAGGACAGAAAGGTGGTCAAGGAGTATTTTATAGTCTCCCGAGTTAGGTCTTTTGATTTGGGGCAAAGAACAATGCATAGGGGGAGGATGGAGGCAGAAGGACTTACAGGGCAAATTCTGCTTTCTGTAGTTATTAGTATGTTCTCTAATCTCTTAAGACACATAATGGTGTGTTTACAATTCTGCAATAAATTTGCAATGTATTAGGAAATTGAAAGGAAGGACTGTATACTCATCCATGCCAATATGATGTATGCTTCATGTGAGTTCCTGTCTCAGGGTGCTCAGAAAATATTTACTGAATACTAAATTAAGGTCACTTGATTACCAAAGGAAAGTATAATAACTACTGGATATAAATCATGATTCTATTTTTTGTCTTTTTCATATCACTCCTTTGCTGAAATGTCACATCTAGTTTTTCTCTTTTATTTCAAACATTTCTGTTCAACTAAAAGGCAAATGATTGAAATGGTACATATGTATATATACATATCCATGTGTGTATTCATGAGTTTATATCTATGTATGTCTATGTATCTGCAAGAATTGTGTATGTTCCTCTGTATTGGTGTATGAACTTTAGGTGTATGAGCTATGTGTGTGCACATGTACATAAAACTGTTTACATGGAACTCTATGTGTGAGCTTATGTCAGTATATTTACATCTGTGTATGTCTCTGTGTGTTGACATCCTCATGTGTGTATCTCTGTATTTCTGTGTGTCTGTTATGTATTTGTTTGCCTGTGTGTAGCTGGGTAGACATCTATGTGCCTTTGTATTCATATGTGTATTTATGTATCTGTGTCTTGTAATTGCATGTACAATTATGTGTAAGTAACTGTGCGTGTGTGTGTGTGTATGCTTGAGTTGTATGTCTCCACACATGCATCATTAAGCATATTTCCCACTTTTAAATAAATTCAAGCATTGCTAGCAGAAAAAAGTAAGCTACTTAGAACCTAATGTTCTGGAAAACTCATATTAAAGGAGATCTGCTTATACCAAGTTCTTTTTTGACCACATTTAGCTACAGGTGTTAAAAAAATGATAAGCACTTGGAAAGGAGACAAACTAAAAATTGTATAATATTCATATTCATTTCAGCTTTCACAGTGAATCAAAGTATAAACAATCAGGAAAAGTCAGTCCAAGATTTTCATAAATGAGTACTGTTTGGTATAAGCAGAACTCATTTCTCATAGATATTTACAGACCTGAGGAACATTCTGAGAGCTCATAGCACAGTGAATCTGCTTACCTGGGATTAACTTACTTTTTATAGTTCATTTAATATAGTATTGATTAAATTAACATTTGGATTAATGACCTTTTAAATTTAAAAGTACTAAAGCAATATTCTCTCTATAAGAACTAAAAGACAGAAATGTTTGAAAATAAATTTTGTGAATATTTTATAACTATTTTAAGACATTACATATTTCAGTATATTTTTTACTAAATTATACTATACAAATTTAGAGACATAAACATGCAACTACTCAGGCATTATACTAATATATATTGTCCAAACAATATAAATCCACGTAAATATCCCATAATATTTATTGAATACCTGGTAAATATCAGATAACATGCTAGGTAAAGAATAGTGAGATAAAAAGTACGTGCCCTGATATTGAGAACCTCAGTTTTCAGAACAAGCAGAACTTTTTGCAGGAAGCAGTGTACAATAAAAACACATGGAGGCCTTTCACTGAAAAATCAGGAAGCATGCTCATTAAATGTACACACAGAGATTTCCCCTCCCTGTCTCTTACTCTCCGCATGTCACCATATTTTGTCATTGTTGTCTGAGGTTTCTTTTCAGTATGTGAACAAGAACCATTCCCAATAAAGAATTAAAATGTTAAACTATCAGTATTCATGTTACCACTGATGTTTGCATCATGCCATGACAGTTTTAAATGGAAACACCGGAGAATTTGGGTCTTATGCTGAATTGCTGAAATTGAACACTGTTACTGCCTCACTCCTCCTTGGGGGTACATTGAACTGGTCAGAATGAACATGAGTCAGACTCAGGTTGGAGGAAAGGAGAGAGCATTAGCAGAAAGTGTTCTGAGATAATGACATGAAAAATATAGACTGTCACACTCACACCAGGCTAATTCCATGCTTCTACCTTATCAGACTGCTTGGTGGCCTAGCCAAGCAGGAGTCTAGAAAAGTTGAATAGGCACCTCCCTCTCTTATGAGCTTGCTAGCCAAACCCACGGCAGACAGGCAACCTTCTGGTAATCTGCAAATCTGTATCGCCAGAAGTCCTATGTACTGGAGTAGGAGTTGGAGAGATTCCTACCATACGTCTTTCTGGCCGGTTACTTTCCAGATGCTGTGGGGTGGCATCAGCCCCATTTGCAGTGACTGCCACCCCTCCCTTCTCCAAGAGACTGTGCGGCACGTGTGACAGCCTTCCTGACAGAAAAGATAAATTCTAAGAGAAAGAAAAGCTGCAAATTTTTTGACACAGTAATATGTCCAAATATGCAGACTTTTTTCCAGTACTGGAAACTGAACTCACAGCCTCATTCTTGCGAGGTGGACACTGTGCCACTGAGCTATATCCCTGGCCCCTGACATGCATTCTTGTATGTCATGTGGAGTAAAATATTTCACAAGAAGTTAGTAGGAAGTTGGGAGTTGGGTTTCATTGCGATAGAACTTATGTTCCTCCCATGAGGAACTTGGTCCATGTAGGTACTGGAGAGCATTTAAAACTTACATATACTTAGACTCAATAATGAGGTTTTCAACACCGAACAGCAAAAGATAACAGAAGTTAAACTTTATTATCTCAAGATGTCAGGAATTGTTCATTGATACGCAATGACATCAACATTCAAAGGTCTTAATTTAAATTGAAAATTGGAAGAAGCACAAGTGATATCAGATTCTTTGTTTTCTTAAGATTTATCTGATTTCATTCCATTAAGCTATATTATATATGCATTACATAATTAAAGGCAAACTCAATTTAGTGATATGTGTGCAGGTAAATGTTACCCTAAATATATATCTGAATAACAAATATAATTTGCTTTAAGTATGGAACTACTTTTAAAAACCCTTACTTCATTTATGACTGATTTTCTCACAAAGAGAATATATAGTCTTAATGTCTAAACAAGAGAAATAAACATTCTTTTTCTCATTTCTGCATATTGTTTAAAGAATAAGTTTATAAGAATAAGTTTATAAGAATACCTCTGAACTGTGAATATTAAAATTTAATTAATATTATGGGAATGTTTAAGGAATTTGACTTGTTAGAAATATCTTTTTAATTCCCAAAGGGTGAGGAATCAGTATCCTGCTAGAAATTCAAGTCCGGTTTTTAAGTGTGTTTATGTCTATGAATGCGGGTGCTTGGAGGCAGTCAGGAGTGATCAGTGAAGGAGATGCATCCTTTCTTTCCTGGTTAGAGGGTATGATATTGATCACTACATAATGTGATCATATCTGTCACCATCTTCATTTTATTAATAAAAACTTTTAATAAAACATTTTATTAAGCATTTGCAACATATAAGCACAATCCAAGGTGATGAATATATAATTTTCTTTTTTTTTTCTCTTTCTGAGACAGAGTCTCACTACGCAGTTCAGGCTAGTCTTGAGCTCACTTGGTAGCCCAGGCTAGCCTTGAACTCACAATGATCCTCCTGCCTCAGCCTCCTGAGTGCTGAGATTATAGGCTTGTGCTGCTATGCCCAGCTAATTTTCTCTCCTCAAATAATTCTGCCAGGTATATATTCTTCTTCCCATTTTATAAATAATAGAATATAGGCTGTCAGGATATAAAAGTCTTTTTTAAAAATTCTGGAGTTCTTCAGTAGCAGAGCTCAAGTTTCAGAATCCAAACCATTGTTCTTTTTTCTATCAGGTCTCCCAAAATGTAATACCTATTGCCAGTGGGTATTCCCAAGGACTTCAGGATGATCAAATCGGGCCCCCAAATTTATCACTGGTCTGAATTTACTGTGTCTATGACTTGCGCATTGGAGGTGATACATGTATTATAATTTATGTATGTGTGTAATGTCAAAGGTCTATTTTCAGAACTCTAAGCTGATTGGGATTTTCTTAGTCTTTGTTTATTTTGGGAAGTAGTTTAATCTAATCTTTATATATTCTAAGAAAATGTCAATTTTAGCTCCAGTTCAAATACTGTATAATCACAGCACTTGGATGCAAACTCGAAAGATGAACTTGAGCACACTTAATACATTCCATTTTGTAATGTAATAACCACGTTTAAATCCGACTGCACTAGGAAATGACCAAGAATGTAAGGGCAATTTAAAGCCTAATGATCATATTCGTGGCTGCTTGTAGTGATGATGATTCCTGTTGCCTAAAATGACTCTAGCCAAGGAAAGCAAAGCAATCCATTTTGAGTTTCTACATTAAAAAAAAAAAAAAGATAAAAGATTTAAAGGAAGCAAAAACTGTCTCAGGAACTGTTTCTTCCTTTGCCTAAACGCAACAAAATTAATTTTCAGTGGAACGTTTCCTGGCCCAGATCTCAAGTCAGGAAACTCAAGCTTTATAGTTCCTCACCTGTGCCATTAAATGTTCTCAACGAATACTAAGTAAATACCCTTCTCTGGCCACTGGCTGCAGAAGATAGTTTAAGCTCAGGGGTTAAGAGCATGCAAACTAGAAACAGATTTTCCTGAGTCAAAATCATGCCTTTCTATTCTTGTGGAAATAAACTTGTTACTGCCACTGTTTTCGTTATTACTCCATCACCTGAGAGAGGAAGGAGAAGAGTGCCTAGCTCATGGGGAGGTTTTCAATATTAACTAAAATAACATGCAAAACAGAGAACTCAGAGGTGGCCACATTCTGTGTTGTGAAAAATATTAATTATTATTAACTAACCAGTATAGATTTTAGAAAAAAGAAGACTGGTGATGTCCTTTGGAAGGATGATTGATTCACAAGTCTAAGTGCAATTGCAGAGAACTTGGCTGAGAGTGGTGACTATGCAGAATTTTGAAAGAAGAAATGAGACCTTCCATCGATGAACTGATTTTTAGGAGCAAGCACTGTGGTTTGCTACACAGTTATTAATCTGATTTGAAACTCTGAGGATGAATCAGAAACCAATAGTCAGGAAAGATGGAATGAATTGTTTAGTTTTACTGGAGGTCATGGGTTAGAACAGAAGTAGCTGATTTAGAGTCCTAAACAGTGACTTGCTCTAAAAGCCACAGCAGGTCATTGCTCCCAGGAGGGCCTTCACTTTTGCATCTGTAAAATGTGTCTGATATTGCTTTAGGGATAATGAGAAGAACACATATAATATTAGAATTCATAAAGTAATATACAGTTTTAGGCTATAGATTAATTTATCAAATGTTCCTTTTTTCCCCCTCCTGACTTTGCTTCTGATGAAACAGATAATTTCTTCTATTAACCCCTAGAGATGCTATAACTCATCTCTACCAATACTCACATGTATTCTTTGGGCGTCTTTTAAAGCAGCATATGCTCGTTTTATTTTGCCAATATCACTTTCATATTCTACTGGATGAGCTCCTGTTATACGTTAAGAAACACCAAAATATCTTCTCTGTGAAGACTTCTTCAATCCTGTCACCTAGTTTCCTAGATCTAGACCATTCCCTTTTCATATAGTAATTTCCAAATACCTCCTACTCCTCCCATTAATACTATCGGTTCATTGTCTGCACACCTGTCAGCTTTCTCTGGACTGCAATCTTCAAGAAACAAAGGTTCGTTTTTGTATTCATACCACTTGGTACGGCATCTGGCCATGTGTTGGAATGAAACAATGCCTAGTAAGTGTAATAGTATTATCCCATTGCTATTAGTACTATTAATACCAGAGAGACATTTCTATTTAAGTTTTAGACATGGTACCATTAGGGAGAAAATCATAAATGAAAGAAGAGAATTCCATTATGCTTCACACAAAGCGTGAAAAGAATCCTAACATACTTTCTATATACCAGAAATAATGCTACAATTTTAATGTGATATATAACCTATTGTAGTGCATATCATGTGACTCATATCGTTTCTCCCAGAATGATGCTAGATATTTCTGAGTCTGAACTGCTAAAAGGATGATATAGCTCTATCCTATATTTCATGACTCTCCATCCCCCTGAACTTTTGCCACCAATACACAGAGTTACATCCTAAATCCAAACATGTCCTGCCCTACTCCCTCCCTTTCTTTCTCAGCAGCTGTTGATTTTATCATTAGCCACAAAATCCCAGTAGAACTTTGATCTCCCCATTCTTTCACTACATGCACTTGATGTTGTCCTCTGTTACAGACAGGGTTGGGGAGTTGCCACCATTTGGACACCCTGGCACCAGTAGGAGCTATAGTCAGTTGTTTCAACACTCTCCTGGCAAGTTTGATTAGCCCTGAGCAGCTGAGCATATATTTAAAACCCTTGACCAACAGCACTTGGATTTCCTTATGGTCCCATCACAGTCTATAGCTAAGTGGACATGAAATCAATACGTGCTTGTAGAAAGCTGGCCCCCGCGAGATACATCCTAAATAATGCAGCGTATCGTAACAATCAGAGGGTGCATAATTCCGTCCATCTAAAACAAAATTGATTTTTGTCCTCTATTATCCTTCCTCTACAGAGGGATCTATTTTCATTTAAAGTTTCAAACTTTTCAGCCGTGCACCATAAACAAACACTAAAGAATTTCATAATATTCTCAAGATCGTCCACTCTCAGCGGCAAAGAAGAGCCACTAAGAATGCTAAAGGCCCAGAAGTAATAAACCATCCAAAGCTCCATTGCAAACGCTCTGAAAAATCCCTTCCCTTCCATGGCTCAGTAGGACACAGCTCCAGTCACACTTCCCAGTCATGATCCAGATAGCTGCCTTTGGCCTTACCTGACCCCTTTTCTCCATGTCAGAAAAGGAGAAAAGCAACATGCACACTAAGGGAACAAAGGACTAAATGGTCGGCTTCTTGTTTCTGCCAATCTTATGTCAGCTAGAAAAAGAAAAAGAAAAAGAAAGCCACGTTCTAAGCAAGTGCTTCTTATTAATATGTATGTGGATCTCCGGGTGATCTTGATATATTGCTGCTTCAGTAGGTCTGGGATGAAGTATGAAATTGTACATTTTTCACCAAATCCCTGATGCCATCAGGCTGTTCAGCCAAGGACCACATTTGGACCAGACTGTTACTCAGAATTCTGAGATTCCTCTCCTTCCAAGATTGTTGGGTCCTGGTTATTTAATCAAACTCCAATCCAGGTACTGCTGGGAAGAGAGTTCGCAGTTTTAATTAAAGTTCCAAGTAAGTTGCAATTGGCCTTAGACATTATCCAAGGAGGTCTGATCTAATCGCAAGAAACCATTTCAAGGTATATTAAGAAGGCAAAAGCAGGGCCAAAGAAATTCAGAACAACAGAGGAGTTCGGTGCCCTGTTGCTGATTTGAATACAGAAGAAATATGAAAAGGAATATGTTATCCTCAAAGCGTAAGGGAGCGCTGCGCTGACAACCTGCAAATGGGGTCCCGTCACCACAGTTGCACCTTTAAGGAACTGGATTCTGCCAAAGCCCTACTGGAGTTGAGCCCATCCTCACAATCTACAGAAGAGAATGCAGTCTCACAGGCATCTTCATTTCCGCCATGAGGGACTCTTCAGGAAGAGCCCAGGTCGTCCTCATGCCTCACAGATCCCTGATGCAGAGGAGCTGTGATATAACGAGGAGATGTTGTTTTAAACTGTTACATTTGTGACAACAAATACGACACCAGTACAAGTAGCAAGGGTCATATTCAGTACAGCCAACCGGAATATTCCCATTCAGGTGTAGGCGAGAGCAATGTTTTGATCAATATTCCTCAACATCTAAGACTAGAATTATTTTTAATGAAGAGAATAAGTAATTTGCAGTTGGCATTACACATAGTCATCTCATATCTTTCTCTAGATTTTTCTACTATTGCTTCCTTGACTTTGAAAAAAATTTAGATTTTTTTGGCTACAATGTCCTCAAATTAAAAAAAAAAAGATAAATAATATCTTTCCTAAACAAGAGTTGGAAATAATTTAAGAATAATATCCAAAATAAGTGAAAAATCCTTGTAAACTGTGGGAGGCTAGAGAGAATCACTGTACAAATTCTGCCTCACTGGGTTTTCTCTGGTCATAAAAAATGTCCTGAGGATGTTAAAATAGCCTAAATCACTGTTCAAAAATCTCATCATTCCAAGTGAGAATAAATGAATGTGAACATAAACACTTGGAAAATGCTTTATTGTCATTCAGTATTTTTATTGGAGATAGTAATCTCATGGCAGAGTTCCAGGCATAAAGTATATTATGTCTTTTTAAAGAGCTATAAAGTAAAAACTATTTTATTGCATTAATTGGAGAAACTAATCCATTCCAACTTTCTCTTTTGCTGTCAAATGCACTTAGGTAAATTATAAATAATTCAGGTATTATTTGCAAACAAGAGTTTGCCACAGCTGACCAGAGTGGAAATTTCTAAGAGGTATGGTTTGGGTGAGTCGTAAGTTAGGGAAGAGAAAGGCAAAAGGGTACTCAGGGTTAAGAGAAGAGTTATCTAATACTTGCTATGTTCCCTATGCACCTGCCAAATCATTATTTTATGGCAACCTTTCCTCTGTGTTTAGTGTGTGTTAACTTTCTGCAGTGAGCAGATGTGGCCATACACATTCTGTTTGGCAGAAGGCAGATGCCAGCCTCTGAAATGGGTGCCCAGTTCCAAGGGCAACATCTGGATCCCTGGCTTGGCTCTGTTCCTCTCTGTGCTTGTGGCTATACAATGCCCCCTGGAGACATTTTATGATTAGACTGCGACAGAGTTGGCATGAATGTCTTGTCTCCCTGGCAACCACTTTCCCTTTGATTCTTATACATCTGCCTGGTAATGTACAGTATTTGGGAAACTGCTCCCTGCCTTATTTCCAATCACAAGGCAGATGACAGAAGAATTTGTTGAATAGGCTATCGTTTTTCCTGGGTGTCAAAAAGCTATTGTTTTCTAGTACACTCACAACTGCATCAAATTGCAGAATTCATCCTCTCTGCAAGGCCACTAAGTTTACAGTGGAGTTTTAAACCCCAGTGAATAGTCAGTGTCACGTCTTGAACAGGTGAGGGCTTTTCAGATGCCAGGAGTTATAAGGTGTTTGTAGCAGCCTGCCCAGGTTTCTTTCTTGGATAAGAAAGTCCTACTTGTAAAGCACTAACAAAGAGGCACAAAGTAGTACAATAACAGTATGATCAGAATTGAATTATAGACAAAGCCACAGAAAACCAACAATAGTTGCTGCATTGCATATTGATATCTTCAAAGTGTATGCTCAGGATAACACATACAGACATACAAGATTGATGCTTTCCGGTTTCTTTTTTTTTTTTTTTCTGTTGTTGAGATGATTAATTGTTTGACCAATTTTGCATGCCTGTATCTGTGTTCATGATATATACTTCGAAGATATCAATAGGTAAAGCAACAACCATTGTTGAGTCCCTGTCCCCTTGTCTGTAAATCAGTTTTGATTGTACTATTTCTTATGCTACTTTGTGTCTGTTTGTTAATATGTTTTTGTTCTTTTACTTTTAAAATAAAAAAAAAAGAAAGTCCTACTCGGATAAGCCTGTTGTTTATTCTCTCTCTCTCTCTTTCTCCCCTCCCCCCAAGGCAACGAAAATGAGGACTTCTTTATCAGAAAGGGCATCTTGCCGTGGCCTGTGTTTGTGCCTTTATTTTCTCTCTCCAAGCAAAAGACAGGTGGTACCTGTCTAAGTGTTGCTTTGTCTGCAAAGAAACAGGGATACAATTGTGGCATTTTATGAAACTGACTCAGTTATTAGCCATCTCCAGGTAGTTCTAGAGAAGAGATTAGATTTTTAAAGGTGAATCTTTCTTCCCAGGCCATTTTTACACATTTCCATTAACAAAGATTATGAATTATGGTCAGAAAGGAAAGAGTTAAAGTGCCACAGGAATCTATGAAGGTTAGGGATTTGCTAAAGCCAATTAAAGTAATTACAGCTACTCATTAGGATAAAAGTATGTGCATTTCCATTTCACAGATGAGGAACCTGAGGTTCACAAAAGTACTATTTGAAAGGGAGGTAGAGGAAACACAGTATTTAGCATTTTTAGTTTAATAAGTTGTATCATAGGAGCAACACAGACTATGCAGACCAAAGATCATAACTCCAACAGGGTGGCCACGAAGGGAGGTGCAATAGACAAGAGCCTTTAAGAACTGGCCTAACATCACACTTTGTTAGGCAACATTGGAATTATCAGCAGATGATGAAACATAGTCCACACAGAGATAATCTTTCAAGCTATGACACAAGAGAAAGAGGTCATGATATGCAGTAGAGTTCATTTTCACTAATTCCTACAAACATGCCTCAAA
Source organism: Dinomys branickii (assembly GCA_004027595.1). NCBI lineage: Eukaryota > Metazoa > Chordata > Mammalia > Rodentia > Dinomyidae > Dinomys > Dinomys branickii. The sequence continues at coordinate 102,858 of PVLD010003274.1, read as the reverse complement.
CACTAAATCCCACTAGAAACCTCCATAATTATTACTTCACCAATTCACTCCTGTCTACCCCGCCAAAGAAAAAGAAAAAGCATGGACCAGTTATCACCTAAATAGGTCACTGGGAAACCAAGTTACATCATTACAATTTAAAAGATTGTTCTTTTTAGATTGATTTCGGTAGAGGGATAAGTCTGTGGCCTGTGCAAATCCCTAACTCTTAGTTTGAGCAGAGCTGTGTACTTTTATGGCCAACTTTCTGGTAACCACAAACTTTTGGATGTCAAGGAGCATCTTCTTTAGCAGGATTTAGCACCAGACATGGCCCAGTAACTCAGTACTTTCCTGCCTTTCCATGTCTTGTGACTGATTTTCTTCTGGCTCTCATCAACATTGCCTCCTACTGTTTTTTTTTTTTTTGGTATTAGGACGATGGCAATTTCTGTGAATTTACTTGAAACTCCCATCTTGAATGGATCGCGTTTGTAATCACACACAACTGACTGGAGATGAACAACTGAATAATGAATGAACCTATAATTTTGAATATTAAAGGATGCTCATTAGAGCTGCAGAAAAATTTAACCTCTAGTGAATACTAGCAGTTCCCACCATCTTATTTCCTCTGCGATCTGCATAACTTTGTGCATAAGCTTTTAATTACTCACAAGGTCTGAAAACTTGGTTTCATCATCTCCAAAATGGGTATTAATAAGAGCTCCTATTCCTACTTCATCCAATTATGTTAAAAACTCAAATAGTTTCTGGGAAATGCTTGCACGGAGCCTCGTAGTGATTAGTCTGTATGAGTAGTGTGTCTGTGTCTACATGACGCCAGACAGAGGTTTGTAACGAGGTTGCTGACAGGTGATCTCAGCGTCCCCACCTGTGGTTAAAGGCAAGAAACTGGATTGCACAGAGTGAGAAGTTGGGCTGTAAACCGTCTGTTAGCAGACATCCTCCAGAGAGCTCCTGAGGTCTGAATGCCCTTCTGGATTATGTTAATGTGGGATCACATAGTGTCACTCACGGGACGCAGCTGTTTTCAGCAGACAGGAACTCCCGGAAAGGACCACTTCCAGTAGTAGCTAAAATAGACCTTGCATCGTAAAGGAAAGTCAAGGAAGTACAGTAGAATAGGACTAAAGTATCTGATAGCCCTTTTATATTAGAATTGTTTTTAGGATTCTTTTGGTTCTTTTGTTCATTCCAAATAATTTTCTTTCGTCTTTCACTTCCTCACATAGAGAACTACTATTTGAGGAGTCCCTGGAAAGAGCACAAATGTGGGTTATGTAACGTAAGTATAAATATATAACAGGTGGGAAACAAGCTACAAGATACAATATATACATATATTCAGAAATTGTGCTTTATCTTATGAAATATGTAGCTTTATAACAATTTAGAAGGTTAAAAGGAATTTAGAAATTTAAGGCTTCATACATGGTGATACGGGCAATGCTCAGTCTCCAGGCCCTAAATTATTATCTGTAGTTTATCTCACTCTTACTCTGTGGTACTGTTTTACCTTTCATCACAAGAGCACACATGGATGTGCGTGGGATCCCGGACTGCATTGCAAGTGCATCTCCAGCTCCAGAAGACAGAAGCCCTTTGCTGTTTCTCACATGGAAGATGAAACAGAGATGGTACAGTCCGTCCTCAGACTAGCAGACATGAGCAGAGCCATGCAGACTAATCTAAAAGCAAGTGTGGGGCCTCCAGGGAAGGGACTCATGTGGCGCCAGTTACCTGGGGCAAGGTCCAGGGGCGAGAGCCTCTGGGTGGACTTGGCCTCTTGGTGCCGATGTGTTCTGTTCTGTGGAGAGAAGTCAGCCGGAGGAGGACCACAGCAGGAGCCTCTAAAACTCAGGTGGGGCCTCAGTTTCTGGTTACCCCAGAACCAAGTGTTCCCTGTATGTTACAATGCTGATGCTAGAACTAGTAAAATCTTAGCCAAATAAGAATCATGTTTTTCATCCTTATAAGACACAAGGCAGGATCCCTCTTACTCAGGTTTAAGGATAATATTAACCCACGAAACAGGAAATATACATAGTTTTGCCTCAATTTTCTGACACATAGCTCCTAAAACTTCTGTAAACTCCAAGGTAATAAGCATCCTCATGCATGCTGATGAAATGACTGTTAAGGGCTTCTGGGGAGCCCCAAAATGTGGTCTTGTTACCAGGAAAACCAGTGATGGAATCAGAGGTATTGTCCCGACCTGTGGGTAGTCAACGAAGGCCCTAGAGGAGGAGTGGGATGAAAAAGAGACAAGGGACACAAGAAATGGAGACAAGACAGGAGTCTGATCAAGTCTCATTCATTAAGCGGAAAGCTCGGGTTTATATACATGCGGGAGTGGGGATTGACGTCAGCGGGTATCTAGGCAATGGAGGGAGGTTCAAATATCACACGAGGGTGGTCAGAGCATCAAGCAATATTACGTAATTAACAGGAAAATGACCATATATGGAAACCGGAACTTAACTCTCAAGATGGCTGATGGTTTACAAAATGGATGCCGACCGCAGGTCTCTCAGAGGCACAAAATGGATGCAGACCGCAGGTCTCTCAGCGGTCTCCCACAAGGTATTATGGTTTGTGCATGGAGTGTCTTTCAAACTTCATGTGTGGATTATGAACTAAAGCATTGAAGGCTTCTTCCTCCTTTGGTGATTCTGTTAGGAGGTAATAGACACTTGAGGAAGTGGGGCGTAGTTGGAGGAAGGAAGCATTGCTGTGGGCATTGCTGTTGAATTGTATTTGTTGTCCCCAGCCCACCTCTTCCTGTTTCTCAACAACTGTGAGGTGAAGAGCTTTGCTCCAGCGTGCGCTTCCCTCCATGGTGATTATGCCTCACTGCAGCACCAGGAGCAATGCAGCAGGGTGACCATGCCCTGAAACCTTGTGCCAAAATGCCTTTCCCTCCATAGCTGTTTTAGGTCTTTTGTCAGCATGATGGAAAGCTGACCAACCCAAGAGGCTGTAATTCTCATCCTTATCAACTTCGAGTTAATCATTGGAGGTCAGTGATTTAATGAATTATATCTTTGTAATGATGCCTCCCTAAAACCCAGAGGACGGAGCTTCCAGAGTGTCGAACATTCGGAGGTGCTGCAAGGGAGGACACCTGGCAGAGCGTTGAGCTTTGCACCTCTTTCTCCATATCTTGCCCTATGCCTCCCTTCCATCTGATTGTCCTACTTGTTTCTAAAAACAAACTGATGATCTAATCAGTAAACAGTTTCTCTGAGTTCTGTGAGCCATTCTAGCTAAAGATCAATCCCAAGAGGAAGCTATAGAAATCGCTGATATACAGCCAGACCTGCAGGTGACTCCTGAGCTTTCAATGGATGTCTGAGTTGACAAACATCTTACAGGACAGAGTCCTTACCTTTGAGATCTGCTATTATCTCCAGGTACTGTCAGAACTGCACTAAAATTTAGGACACACAGTTAGTGTCTGTATAGAATAGGAGTGCTTGGTATAGGGAATGCTACATAGGTAGTGTCAGAAGTATGAGTATCATGTGGCTATAGAAGGCAAAACTTGGTTTTTCTCTACTTGCCCTGTTGAACATCCCTCCTCCTCTGCCCCAGGACAGATGTACATGCTGTTCTTCCGCTGGAGGATTCATTGTGCTCTTTCTACATGTGATTCTCTTGCATACTCTTCAGATCTCAGCTTGATAGACTCTTCTTCAGAGATTGCCCAGATCTCCTTAATAGGGTGATTGGATCTAGTCTGATGTTTCTTCAGAGAATATGCTACCTGATCATAGGTCTCTGATCATGGTTTCAAATTCACATGTGTTTCAAGCATCAGAGAATCATTCATTTCCCCTAAGCATCCTCAGAGTCATAGGCCACATGCTGCTTTATGGAGCACATTTGCTCATTCTCAAGAGATCAGCAGCAGAGTCTTCATTTCAGGGCATTTTAATGATGTAAACTAGACTCTCCCGGAGAGAGGAGTAATTTATTCTTGGTACTTTGATTCTATTGCTTACTAAATGTATTGATAAGAAAAAGACTTCCAGAGATGTTTTCTTTTCACTTGTGACTGAAGAGCACTGATTAAGTTATTAATTAAATAACAAACATGGATTGGATCTCCAACATGACTGCATCCTCCCCAATATTATCATTTAAGCTAACAGTTACATGTTTATTAAAAACAAAAGATGACAATGAAGCAATTCACCCTGAGTTTCAGATAGCATTTTCAGCAAATGTGTCTCCAAGAAGATAACTTTGGCCCTGATACTTGTGACGGTAAAAGAACTAGGTGTTAGGCAGAAGGGCACCTCAAGCAGAAGACAGAGAAATTACAAAGGCCATGAGACAGGAAGGGTTTTGTAGACGGGAGAACGCTACAGGTAGAATCCAAGCACAGAAAGAAGAGTAGGGGTGAAAGCGATGGATGATGCAGACCAGGAGGTGCATCACCTCCGTCGCCAGGCCGAGGAGTCAGCACTGCCTCCACTCCTCACATTCGCCAACTATGTGCGGGCTCAATACAGCACACCTGGGGGTGACATTGATGTGCCTATGGGACAGGAGAACTTATCCAGGTAAGAATACCAGAAAAGGGAGGGGACCAGTAAATGAAGAAAGACATAAAATGAGAGGAGAAAAAACAGGAAATAGAAAACACTCAAATAATTTTAGGTCTTATTAAGAGTCCAGGTAATATACTAAACTCTTTAAAAGTTTATTAAACTCTTTAATAAATGCCACAACTATTTTTCTTTTATGTGTAGTGGGGATAATAATGCTTTCTCACTAATAATGAAGTTATGCTCCACGTATTAATAGTTTCTCTATGTTTATAAAATTAATATGAAACCAAGTGGTCTGATTCCAGAAAACATTCACAAACAACTAGACAATTCAGCTGGCCTTATAAAGAACGGGAGACATGAATGCTGTGAAAGCTGACGGAGGCCAGTGGCATACATTTTGTGAACAAAGGCATCTTAAAATGTAATTTTTAAACATAAAAAACATTTTCTTAGAGTATAACAATCTTATCTAACATGAATTGTTTGAGGACAATTATATCAAATATCAATATTTATAGATAAGCCCTGTGAACATTTTGATATGATTCATCATGTCTGTGAAATAGGTAGATAGATAGGTAGATACACAGATAGATAGACAGATAGATACAGATTTTTTTTTTATCATATTGTTCTACTTACATACTTGCATGATATTACATGTTGTGAAATTATAAGCCAAGCTTGTGGCACAAGCCTGTAATCCCAACACTCAGGAGGCTGAGGCAGGAGATTCTTTGCAAGTTTGAGACCAGGCTGGGCTACAAAGTGAACTCAAGGCCAGCCTGAATGGCATAGCCAGACTCTCTCAAAAAGATAAAAAATTATTATATCATTGTATAACTAATATTTACCATAGATATTATAGTTTATTTTACCCGTTCCCTTTTGTAATCATTTCAGTTTGCTTTAAGTTAATTTTCACTCTAATCAATACTTTAATGAATATCCATAGAAATCATTAGGAGTAAAGTTGGCCCTCCATAACCATGGATTTTGTATCCTTGGACTCAACTAACTTGGAAAAAAATTGTGTTCGTACTGAACATATGCTGATATTTTTTTCTTGTCATTTTCAAACAATACAGACTAACAACTTTATACATAAGACTCATGTGGTAGTATTTTAAGTAGTCTAAAGTCTCAGGAGAGCGTGGGTATGTTCTATGCAAGGACTATCCGTGTTATACTAGAGATCTGAGCATCTGTGGGTTTTGGTTTCTGTAGGAGTTCTGGAACCAAGTATCCTTGGATACTGAGGAATGAGTATGTAGTTGAAGATTATTCATTTTCTCTCATTTGACAGATTAAGATACATTAGATACTTTACATATTTTATGTAATAAGTTTTAAGATCCACTTTTTCCTTATTTCCTATTTGTGCTCTTTATCTGTCATGTGTAGATCAGTATCTGGCGTTTAAAACAGCTCAAGAATTATTTGCTGTATGAGAGTCTGAATACATTTCTGGATCAAAGGATATGAATGCATTGAAAAGAAAAAGTATTTTAAAGGATAAGAAGGGTGCAAACATTAGGATTTTGCAAGGAAGAAACAAAACAAGGTTTAGCCTTTCTGCTTCAGTGAGGAGGGAGACCATGCATAGACACTGTAAAACAGAAGCCGTCCCTAATTGCCCTGTCCTCAGACAGTCCTGGGGTGCTCTCATTTCCAGATAGTCACCAGAACACCAATCTTCACTTAACTCAGCTAATGATATAATTTTTATTTTTAAAAGGGAATGCTGATGTTCCTACCAGCTTCAGAAGACGTTTCAGATCTGGTTGTGGAGTCGTTCTATTTCCAATTAAGCAGTGGGGGGATTCAATTACAAGCTGTGGGAAGCATAGAGTTTGTGTCAATAAACCAGCAGTGGTATTAAGGGTGGTTGTCTGGTTTGCAAACATTAACAGCTTGAATCCTAAAGGCGCATGCTTTTGAAATTATCTAGCTATTGCTTTTCATGTAGACAGGATTAAGCATACCTGAAACCCAGCCTGGGGTTTCCTTCAGACACATTTTCTCCCCTTGAGCTTACAGAGATTTCAAACATGAAAGTATCACGCTAAAAGATTCATTGGGAAATCATTAATGAGGTTAAGGTTATTTTAAAATGTGTCAGAAAAAATGTATAGAAGGAGGCAAAAGAATTTTTTATAGAATCTAGGGAAGGGTGCAAAAGAGAAAATCACTTCTAATCATAAATTTTTAGAGGCGATCAACCTTTTTGATATATTGTGTGTATATATGTATATGTCACAATATATATGTATATTATATACGTATATATGTCACAATAAATTGTATTTTTATTTATGTGTATGTGGCTATATTCATACAAACAACTGGAAAGTGAGATCCCAAAAGGTGAACATAATTCCTAAGGACTGTCAGCTAACCAACAGGTATGACATGCCTACTAAATATATATCGCTTTGCTCACAGTTAAATGTACAAATTGAATAAGCCCCAGTATTTATTCTTAAGGGCTATGTAGCCTACCTAGGATCTATTAGTGGATTTAAGTTTTATTTCTTTGGTTCTTTTGACTAATCTAAACCATGCCATCCCTTTGTGAATTAGTCTTTGGAATATCTCCATATCCTCCACTGTCAGGTTTTCTGTTTCCTTCTTTCACTACATTTCCCTCCTTAGCAATATAACAATTTGAGAATGTTTAGTTAGAGTTGGCTTTGAAAGAAATTATTGCCAATAGGTCTGGTTGAGAACATTAGCTTTCAGGTCAACTCCTTTGGAAAGAAAAATTCCCTTTTATGGGAAAATTCTTGACTCCCCACCAGTCTTTTGTCCAAAATGGGGTCTCCTTTCACCTGATTCCCCATGAAGCTGTAATTCTTTACTCTCACAACGTATCACTTGCTCTTTTCCTGGGAAACAGAACAGTGCATCCAACTGGGCAAAGGAATTGACATGTCTGGTGGTGCCTTTTTCTGTCCTGCTTTGCTCATCTTCAGATTCATGTGGTGAAAGTAGCTTCCTGTGGTCTGGATTGAAGTTTTAAGGCAGGAATACAATGATCGTATACCCACTTTATTATAGGTTTAAGATCATGATGTCTAGTCTGCTTTTTCTGGAAACAAAGTCAAAGTTTTGACTTCTTTGTCTATTAGTGTCACAATAATTCTGGTATTAAGGGGGAGGAAGAAAGTAATTCCATTGAGTGAGGTGGAGATTCTGAAGCACAATACAACCGTTGGGTTGAAGAGCAACTGTGAATAATTAGATTTTACTACTGAATGTACTGTTTTACAAGGCACAGAGAATCATCTCCATAAAAGGGCTCTAGAAGACAGTGTCTTTTGATTAGCAAGGAAAGAGATGAAGAAATAGGTTTCTCTTGTCTCCCTGTCTCTGTCTCTCTCTGTGTCTCTATCTCTCTCTGTCTCTGTGTCTCCATGTCTCTGCCTGTGTCTCCGTCTGTGTCTGTCTGTCTCTGTCTATCTGTCTCTCTCTGTCTCTTCAAAAGATGTGGGCTTAGTAAGGAAACAGAAGAGGTAACACAAAATAAATTAAATAAGAATTTCAAATTGTTAACCCTGTAAGCTAATAGAACTAAAGTTTTTCTGGAGAGCTACAGATTCCATAACAAAGTATAGAAGAGGGAAATTTTACTTTCACCCCTTTTTTATTTGTGCATATTTTATCAAGGGAAGATGACCTTTGAAGTATTAAAATGCTATCAATGTGTTTTTCCCATAAATATATCTCTGTTACCTGATAGATTGAGAGAATGCTGAACTTTCAAATAGACTGCCACTTTTCCAAGACAGAATTGAGAAGTGTGAGTGAGTGTGTGTGTGTGTGTGTGTGTGAGCAAAATCATATACAGATCTAGTGTTGCCAATTCTAGGCAAATCCATTCTGAAAAGTGATAGAAAAGATTGTGAAAGTCTTTTACCCTCCTTTCTGTTCCACGTAAAGAAAGTATAAGTGATGTGCAGTGAATTCTATAGGGGATTATGGCCAGCTAAATAATGTTCCTCTCAAAAGTGTCCATAAGCTTATTGCTAATGTCTCTGAATATGGATTTTGAAGTGTGAATAATTAAGAATTTTCAGTTGGGGAAATTACTGTGGGTTATCGGGCCAGCCCAGTAAAAGCACAAGGGTCTTTCGAAGAAGGAGCTGGAGGTCAGAGAGGAGGAAGAATGGAAACAGAGGTTGCAATGGTTTGGGTGTGAGCCAGGGAGCACGAGCAGCCCCTAGAAGTTGGAAAACACAGGGACGTATTGTTCCCTAAATCCTCCAGAAGGAATGAGTCTTGACCATCTATTTTAGGTGTCTGAAACTGAGAACTGTAAAATACTAAATGTGTGTTATTTTAAGCCAGTTTGTAGTAATTTGTTACAGCAGCAATAGGAAACTAACACAGGAATGATTAATGACTAAATGGCACATTAATCACCATTATACAATTAAACTGATTTCCACATATTTGTGATGAACTAAATATATACCTTCTTTTGGTATCTGTGTCACCTTTATAGTGAGTGTATTTAAAAAAGCAAAGGACAGACTTCGCTAGACTTTTTTGCCACTATTTTAGAGAGAATTTTAGATGTATTCTGGGACACATGTCTAGATTTTCAGGTGTAGTCTAAAGTTGGAGGTTTCCTGAAGACTGGTTTGTTCCAGACAGCCAAGGTATGCTTCCTGAGGGCAGACTTTGAGACACTGAGGAACAGATTTGACCCCTCCAGTCCTCTCCATAACTATTCAGTGAACAGTTACTGTGAAAGGTCTTAGACCAAAAGGTTCTTACTTATAGCATGGCCCTAAGCTCAGGAGAACAGAAGGCTGGTTTAATGTGAGCATTTCTGAGAACCTGACAGGCAGTGAGTGTTGGAGATTCATTAACAGACTAAAAGCCCGTTAAATATCACAGAGCCATTCTTCTCTCGGCCTTTCAGTTCACTCCTTTACATAAGGAAATAAGTTTAATAACTTATTCAGGAAATAATTGGATTTTAAAAACCCTAAAATTAATTATAATATAAAATTATTGCATTTTTCCTTAAACAAAATAGAGTAGTAAAATTTTGAGTGTCTTAACTAAAGCCATTTTTCCATATAAACTTCCATTTCAAAGAAGTTCAGATTTTAATAGTTCTTAAAAGTCTCTTTTTTAAGAAACCCTAAACTTTACTATTATATTTAAAATTGGATTATAAAATCATTCTAATATAAATTGAATCATTAATTAAGTCAATTTTAAAAGAAATAATTCAATTTCATTAAGGAATTGTTATACTGGTATTACAAAGTGAATGAATTTCTGTAATTAAAAAGCATTGAATTCCATATGACCATTTATCTTTTCCCTTATTTTTACCATTTTGGTGAATTTCTAAAACAGAATTTAATTAAGTGCTGAAACAAAGACATAACTCAAAATTATAATTCTATATAAGAACTTACTAGCAAATCATCTAAAGATTTTTCTTCCCAATATTTGAAGGAACCATAGCAAAGCAAAATATATGTATAAAATTATAAAGAATTATTTAATAAAATAGCAGCTATTAAAGTGTCATTCATTATCTCCATGATCTCTCCAAGTAAAGAACCCTTTCCGAACCCTTTCTAAATGTCTTAAATGAATATCTTTTAGGTCATTGACATTTTCCTGGGGTTGAGACTCAGTTTCAAACTGTTTTCTGACATTAGATTGTTTTGTTGTTCAGATCTCTCAGATGATAAACCAGATATATGAAATGCTATAATTTTGAAGGGAGGATGTTTTAAATTAGAGATACTTCACCTTGCCCTTTCCCAGCGGCATGGGGTTTTATCAAACTGTTAACTGTACCGTGGCTCGTGGCTTGTGCTTTCCCTGTGAGAGGAGAAACATGGAGTTATTTTGTGGCTCGAATGGAATATCACTTGTCCGCACCCACCAGCCTCTTGGGAAAGTGGAGATGATCAGTAAGTATTAGTTTTTTTTCTGTTTTATTTCTGCACAAGAGTATGAAACTGTAGCACAAAGTGGGACGTGTAACCTTTGAGAGAGCGTATACGAGTAGGAGGGATGTTTTTCTTTGCTTCAAAATTGTATGCTGCAATTTCTGTTTTGTAGCTGAAGTGGACACATTTTAGATAAAACAAGCTTATGACAGAATGGATTTGACAGCAGATTTGTAAACTATGAAAATGTACACACATATGCTTGTGAAGTAATGCTGCTATTCTCCTACTGTTCTACAAATAAGTCTTAGCTTATGCGGTTTTCCCATTTTCTCTTTGGCTGCCTGGATATATTCATTTGAATGATTTTCCTCAGTGATTTCATCCACAGACCTGCATCTTTAAGAGGCTTTGACTGGGCCTCCTGTTTTTGCTTCTTTCCAGTAATTTGGAGCACAGACGCTAATTGCAGTGTCTAATTGTATCCTCAATTGGCTGATTGCACCCACAATTAACTAACTATAAGTACTAAGCATGGAGGTACATTCAATTTTATGCCTCAAAGGGAACCCGTTTGAGAGAGTAGTTGGCAGTTGGCTGTCCTCAAGAGAACGGCTTCTCAGATTTGGAAGTGTAGGTCTACATTTAAAGCCTCCAAGTAATTTGTAGTTGGCACAGTCCATAAACTTGGTGAAACTCTCAGTTACATTTTCAAGGACATAAAATCTGAGGGAGTTGCAGATGGGCCACAGGTAAGAGGTACAGCAGAGGTGTGAGGTCACCTCCTCTTAGGTATCTCCTTACAATATGCTTGAACAGCTCTAGGAATTGCTGTCATGTCCAGTGTGCATATGTGCAGTTGTGGCAAAATGAAATAGGGCAACTGCCTTCACATATTTACATCCCATAGCAGATTGCATTTCCCCTTTTTTAGAAATTTGAATCCCTCTTAAGAGGTTAGTTGCAAGGATGCATTCAAAATGCAGGTCATCCTACAAAACAAGTGTCTCAACAGACTAATTTGGAAATAAGTTAAATCCTACTCAGGAAGTCAGGCTGGAAATGCCATGATGGTGGAAGACTAATACAGCTTGGTTTTGAACTTCAAAATTATCTCATTTCTTGGACATGAGTTCATTTCTTAGACAAATGTGGCAGTGATAATACTGGTGGATCCATTTTTTAAGGAGAAGTTGAAACTCAGGGATTTGTAGCAACTGCGCTGTCTATCAATGGAAAATTGTTTTAAAAGCAAATCAAGGGACTGTGGAAGTGTTTAGTTCTACATTTGCAACAAATCCCAAGTTCTTTATACAACTACACAGAATTGCGGTAATAGATTGCTTTCTGGGGGGAACATAGAGATCTACAAGCCACTCTTTGTTTTCTTCTCCTAAGTTTAGTCTGAGCAATTTCCATGCTCCCTTCTTTATTTCCAGCATAGTTACTGTTTAAAGGCTTTACTAGTAGACTTCACTATCTCATATGACAGGGAAATCTTATAGGTACTAATCTTAGGCCAGTGGGATGTTTGTGACTTCTAACTTTCAGTATAGATTAGTGTCTCTAAAGGGTTATGGCTTAGATCTAAAATGTCCTCCAAATGTCTCATATGTTTAGAAGGGAACTTCTGGAGGGTCATTGGATCATGAGGCCTTTATACTTACCAGTGGATCACACTCCCAATAAATTCATAGTTGAATAAACTCTTATAACATGGGGCCTACATGAAGGAGCTGTGACGCTGAGGGCATGTCTTTAAAGGGTGCACCCCTCTGTCTAGCTCTTCCTGCATGAGTTGATTGCCAGGCTATGCCACTTTGCCTGTTCTGTTTGTTTGTTTCTTTGTTTTGTTTTGTTTGTCTTGGAGCAAAGCTTTGAAACTGAGGCAAAATAAACATCTCCTCTTTTAGTTGCAGGTGTTTGGTATTTTCTCTCAGTGACAGGAAAGTTACTAACACAGAAACTTGACACCAAGAACAGGGTCATTGCTGTGTCCATATCCGACTGACTGGGTGGTTCAGAAGCCTTTGTTTGGAACTGGTTTGAGGAAGGAGTTTAAAAAGTTTCAGAAATGTGGGTTAGAGAAGCCCTGAAAGGCTGAAAGGAGAGATTGATAGGACATTCTCCAGAAAACCAGAACGTCCACAGGAATATGGACAGTAAAGACCTGGTACAAGTCAGTTTTGAGATAGGAATGAATGCTCCAGTGGGAACTGGACTGGAGGCCATGAATGTTACATTTAGCAAAAGAATTTCTTTATATTTTGTCTAAGATTTTAGGTATCCTGAACTTAAAGGCTATGGCCGTTGACATGATGGAGGCAATTTCTAGGCAATCCAGCATACTAGGCTACAAGCACAGATACTCCTTAATGCTTTAGGCCAGGTGTATAGTGAGAAGCAGGAGCACATGAAGTTGAGGCCAAGGAAAACCTGGTTACTAAAAAGATTATACCCATTAAAATGAAGGCAAGTATTTTTTATGAGGGGGCAGCAGAACAGAAGGTTTGAGGCTATTTCAGGAGTTGGCAAAAACCTGCTCATGACAGGCCCAAGAATCACACACTCTCTTGGAGAGACTTTGCTGTGAGGAGAGAATCCAAGTGTGCTTTGCTTATTAGGGAACTTTGAGTTGGAATCCTCAAGTTCAGTGATCTGGGCACTCAGAGGCTCCTCTAGCCATAATTCTTTGGAGTTTGTGGCCATTTCAGCTGGTGGCAGGTCTTGGCATCATCCACATGGTGCTGGTCTTATTGGTATGTGCTTTGGGAGGCCAAGATTTCAGAGGAAATCTGGGTGTGCCAGGCAAAAGTATTTGGCATTTTCTGGACAGACAGGAGATGAAGAAACAAGCTAAATCAGAATCACATCATTCTTTAAGTGTTGGGCTAACAGATCATAAAATTCACCGAGCTACAAAAACAATTTAGAAAATATATTGTTTCAGCTATTTATTCTTCTAGTTCATTAAAGCCTTGCCATCAGCTTATCATAGACACAACTATATGTCTCCTTATAGATAAGATGAAGTTAAGAAAATAATTTGCTTTTTTCTTTTATTTCTCTCTTTTGCTTTTCCTTCCTTCCTTCCTTCCCTCTCTCTCTCTCTTTCTCTCTGTCTGTCTTGTCTATGGCACACATGCCTCGGTGGTCTGTTTGTTATCATTGAAAACTCTGAAATATCCACCACTACAGGACTTGGGGACTACGTAAGTGCAGTTCCTGATGGGGAAGATTTCAACAAGGTCCTTAGAAGATAGGAATGTGTAAGATGAGATTTTTGAATTAGATTTGGATATGGAAAATTTAAGATTACAACAGTAATCTCTACTTGTTTTCATGGAAATTATGCGAATAAATTGCATATCAGAACTAGAGGAAGATGTGGGCTTTGGGTTTGTTTCTTTATAAAGGTTCAAAAGTAGGGATGCAGAAACAGAAGGATCAATATAAAAATAAATTCTTGGATATTAACTTCATTGTAAAGGAGACCCTCCTTTTCTCTCTTTAGAGGATTTTAATGTTCAGAAATCATACATAAAAATCAGGGAATCATGAAATTCCCAGATAATATGTGAATTTCCAGCTAGAACTTCTGAAGAATAATTCTGATTTCATTAAAAATACAGAAATGTTTACCAAATGAAGGAAATCCCATGAGGTGGCTCATGCCATTAGGGAAGGTTTTTATGGTCAAATACCACTGTGTACAGAGATCTGGGCAATGTCAGGAAGTACAATCTGCCATTGCAGTGAGAAGGCTGGAAGCTGTGACTGGTTCCCAGGATGCTCCAAAGCTCTATGATATAGGCTAATTCTACAGCATGAGTTCAGAGGAAAGAGCCTACTGTACCACACAAGCCTGAACTCTGGGGAGGTATTGTGCCGGAGTGAGATACAGTAGGGCTTCTGGAAACGGTGGAAAATCAGCAGTTTCTCCATTTTCAGCATCTCTTTGAACAGCTGTCTTTTGATGCCTATTTCTTATCTTGTTGGATCTTTGTATCAAAATTTCCTAGGTATGCTCTAAGAAATCTGGAATAAAGGCTTCTTATTTTCAAGATTGTGAAGCTTTAAAGAGTTGTGAAAGTTCAGTTGAGGCTTGCATGGCAATTTACAATTCCAAGAACTTTATCAGACATGATTCAGGATCACAGATCCATCAATAAGGAACAGCCTAAATGGGTCTTCTTTACTTTTGTGGTAAGTGATTTTCTCCATCCATGACAGAAAATACTTTGCCTGTATAAAAGCAAGCAGGCAGATGTCATTTATTTGGGGGCATAATTTAAAGCCCTTTAAATGCTTATTTTTAATTTTATTAATTTTGGAGGTGTTCACTTGTGTATTAAAATTCAGGAAACTGGCATAGCCCTTAGCTTACCTTCAGGGTAAATTGTGTGCAAGACATGCTTCTGTGAGATAATTTGTTTCCTAATTGGCATCCGTTTGCTGAAATACAATTAGGGTTATTGCTCTAATATTAACATCAACATCTTGATTGCTTTATAAAATATGAATATTTATAAATTTTGTCTTCTAAAGCAGATACCTCGGAGGCATTTTGATTTTTTGATTTCAGCAGTTTCTTATTTATTGCCATTTTCAATTTTTCACAGACTAGTAATAACATATGAATGATCTGAGTAGCCTGCTGAGGTTTTAAAACCCTACAAGGTGAGACCATTTAGACTCTGGAGCGGCACCTCTGTCATTGCTGAGGAATTACGTTTGATTTCTGGGCCCCAGTTGACTTGAACACCTGAGAATTGAATCATCTGCTTTACCTACTTCAGGTCATTATTATGTAGATTGCATAAACCAGGAAACTTTAGTGCTATCAATTCAGTTAAAACACTATCACGTATTAGGTGTACTCTTGAAAATATATAGGCAGCTTTGCACCAGCATCAAATGTGACTGCTCTGGAAGACATATTATTTCACTAGTGAGTTCTTGGAGTTGGCACGCAAAGGGTCCCCACCCACTTACCATGGCTGTTTAAAACAAGAATGTAACAACATAACGCTATGACTGTAAACTCAGCTAGAGGGATGACTGCTCATCGTGTAAACTGTTTAGATTACATTTGTATATTTAGTTATACGTCAAACAATCTGACTTTCAGACTGAAAAATAATACAGGCACCGTAGAATTATGTTCTTATATTTATACAGAAGACAACAAATAGGAAAGGGTATGTACTAAAACCAGAAAGGCCCCTCTCATGTCTGAGCATTCCTGCTTCTCAACATGCAATTATAACGGGGTGTTTTTCCTTTACTTCTTTTTTTTTGATAGATCTCACTTATTTCAGGCTGACCTTGAACTCACTATGTAGCCCAGGCTGGCCTTGAGCTCATGGCGATCCTCTTGCCTCAGCCTCTAGAGGGCTGTGATTACAAACATGCACCACCACGCTTAGCCGTGAGTTTCTTAGGTTTTGTTCCTTTCCTTTCTTCTTCTTTGTTCCACCTTCTCTCATTTATTCTCTAAAAAGTCACTGGGTTCAGGTGAGGCAGGCATCTTAATGAAGAGGATCTTCTGAGACCCATTTCATTTGTCAGATCGAAAGCAGAATGAAAGCTGTATCTTGAAGGAGGGGGAGGCTACTTGATGTGAGTTGAAGAGACCAAGGAGAGTGTTAGGGGACACAATGAGTGCTGAAGAGGCAGGTTGGGTTAAGAGCCAGAATATGGCAAGGAGGCACCCACCATTCACATGAGTAAGGAAGACCCTGCAGAAGTGCTAACTACATGTAGAGTATTTCACAAAACGTGGTATCTTAGTTACAACCTAAGCTTAGTTTCTCACTGTTGAATAAGTACATTTCAAATGAGAAAAGGGACAAAACTGTGATAAACTCTGTGGTTGAACTGGAAGGTGAAGTATTGACAAGAACTTATTGTTTGCAATATACAGATCTACAGGCCCAATAGATTAGATGTAAATCTACACGTGAGCTTTCTGTGTGTGGCTGTAAATAATGGTTTCTAAACCTGTCCCTGAAAGGACCTGTGAATCTGATACACTAAGGAAAATGCCTGCATGTGGGTTTCTAAATATCACTTTCCACTAAATTCAACCAGGGCTCCTTGGAGAAGTGACTGATTGTAAGGCAGAAGCAGTAAAAAAAAAAAAAAAAAAAAAAAAAAAAAAAAAAAAAAAAAAAAAAAAAAAAAAAAAAAA
>PVLD010003274.1:0-86079 GCA_004027595.1 Dinomys branickii | reverse complement strand
ATAGGAAAATAAACTTAGAGAAACAGGGATATACTCCCTTTCATCAAGTGACCAAAGTTAGCATCTTCAGTAATGTAATGCTTGGAAATGTAGTGCTACCCAGAGCAATCAGTACCTACTGTTACTATGTCCTATTTATGCCAAAAGGTATCATCTAAGCCTAATAATGAGGAAGAATTAGACTAATCTAAATTGGGAAAAAGTTCATGATCTAAATAGTCTATAATCTCCAAGAAGGTAAGTCTAGGCCTGAAGAACTGTTCTAGATCAAGGGTAAGAGATGGAGCATGATAAATAAATGTAATGTAAGACCTCGGATTGACAGCTTGTTTTTAAAGGGTACACATTGGTACAAATGACAAAGCTTGAAAAAGACAGTAGGGCATCCTAAAATGTCAGATGATTAAATGGCCACAACAGTAAGAATGTCAATATGCAATAGTTTTGGTTCTATCATGTTATATACTGCTATGTGTCCTTGTCAGAAAATAAGCTTAGTTATTTAGAAGTTGGGGCAATTAACCCTTCAATGTTTAAAAACTCTGACTCGAAGTGCTTTGTAAATTTTATTTCAGTTTTGAAATAAAAATAGGGGAAAATTCTAATAATTTTCTGAACACGTCATCTCCATATGAAAGTGTCTAAGAGTGCATAAGTGCATGCTTACATCCCGCACTCAAATGCCAGCCTGTGCCTGCTACTCTTCACTTGGAATGTTTCTCACAGGGGTGATCTTGGCAACCTCTACGCACTGACATATTTACCAGGCAGTCAGAAGTACTCATATTTAAAAATAGGAAATTTACCATCTGTTTTCCGTGAATCACAATTCTAAATAAAACTTTATGGTCATATTCTGACCTCAATAGAAATATTGTACTGCTTATAGTGTGTCTCTTTTGCTTGAGGTTTAGACTCAGGTTGATTTCTTATAGGTAATTACATTGGATTTCATTGAACTCATTTTAATTCGCCTTTAACTTTTTCTGAGGTAAACTCGTGTGTGTGTGTGTGTGTGTGTGTGTGTGTGTGTGTGTGTGTAAGAGAGACAGAAAGAGAGAGAAGGACAGAGATTGGGATCAAAATATTGTTAATTTCTTTGATGTTTGAAACCACACAAATTTGATTTTTTCTATTTCTATGTGTATTTTGAAAGAAAGACCGAGAATACTGGGTGATTTAGGAGCTCCAGTATTTACGGCAAGATACCTCCAAAGGGCTAAGACCGTTTCCTTCACTTTGTTCATCATCTTTCCTCAGTGTGCAAACAGCTGGTACTGTTGTGTCACAAAATTCTAGGCGCGACTTGATTAAGCAGAGTAGAGAAAGGATCCATGCGAGAAAACCATGATCCCAGTGAGATTAGGTTGACATTAGCCCCTAAGCATGCGAGGAGCACGCACTTCTGGAAGTTAGGGTCTGAGACTTTCAGAGGGACGGTAGATAGAGAAGAGCTGGTAGGAAAGGGCACTGTGACACAGGGTTCTATATCTCACAGTTGTCAATACCTGCCTGCTAATGTCTAAGCTGTCCTTCAGTCCTCTGGATAGCCGAGTCGCTCCCCCTGCACAGCAGACAGGCATGTCACTGAGTTCACATTTCAGGAGAGTGACCGTCAGGCCGTGATCGCCAGCAGTGCGAGTACAAATACCCCAGCTCACACGTGCGGGAGGCCCGAGGCCTGAGTTTTAAACTGTTTCTTAGACATTCCTTCTGACTTTTGGTTCCACGTGTCCTCTACGTCCTCCTTCATATCCTATTTCCATTCCCTGTCAATATTAGTTGCCTTTGCCAAATAAACTACTTGTATCCTAGTCTTTGCATCTTCATAGGAGTTCTGGTAAGAGTAGTTTTGTAGCTACATAAAGGATCTAACTTAGATATTATAATAAATCCATCATGCTATCTGACTGTGCAGAAACAAGACTACAAAATTCCACCACCAACCATTCAAAGGCCATCTAAAAATCACCACTACAGAAATGATGAAACTCCACAACATGCCTTCAATGTCTAGGAATTCAAGCCCTCTAGAGCCACACATTTCTACTTAATTGGCAACCTTTTTTTTAAAATTTGGAGACAGTATTAAATTCGCCAGTTTTTCACCAGCAACACCAAATAATTTGAATTCCACTTCCAATCTCAAATCTTTCAAGACCTGAGGACAACCTTTTCTAAGGCTTCTAGAGACTAAACATTATTTCTTTCAATTTTTCACTCTTCTCTGCTGAACATAACAATAATGATCCACTGTTGTTCTGTGGTTCCCACAGTGTATGTAAGAGTCCAGGGAAGATTCTGATTGCTGAAAACAGAATGGGAATCTCAGTTCTCATTTGTACATTGTCCAACTAAAGGTGTAGCCAAAGACAGCATTAGTTTTTTATGCCATTGCTTGTTTGATCTGGAGTCAACTTTCCCCAGCCCATTACTGGTAAAATGCTCAGACAGATGCCAGCCTATTGGTATATGTCTAGTACTGACACACTTTGTAGGTAAGAAAGTGACACTTCAAGGACCAAGAAAGTCCATTTTAGCTATGAAAAGAACAAATAAATTGGAATTTTTGTTGTGTAACCGGTTGTGGAGATTTTTTCTAATCAGACTGACCACAGCAAACAAAAAGGAACCCAGGAAAGTTTCAAGCAGTGTAAGTCAGTTCACCCAAGACAAGCCGAGAGAGCGACCAGTGAGGTGAAGTCTCACCCAAGGCAATGAAGAAAGCTGCAGAATTCGTTTCCTCTTGCTGAGCAGGATGTGGTGATAGCTCAGGAGTTCCTATGGAGAAAGATACCATAATGTGCTCTTTAAATTGAGAAAAAAAATCCCTGCAAAAACCTCAAGACATAAGCAACTATTTCTAGGCCAGAGATTTGAGGCTGACTCTTAGAAATAGTGCCAGGGAGGATGACATCTCTGTGATACAACAGCAGGAAGAAGCAGCGCACTGGCCGGTGAGGAGAGGTTAGCAGGGTAGCACCAATGGGATGTAACCTATTGAGTTTGCTGGTTTAGTAGATTTTAAGGGAAAGGAAGAAGTAGACAGGTTAACTTTCATATTGCGAGATTAATTCCTATAATAAAAAGACAGTCTACTTGTACTTGTTTTTACAATCCTTAAAATTTCTTGCATTTAAAAATTATTTCTTAAAGCCTTTTGAGCATTAGAAGGAACTTCTTTTCTCATTCCTAGCTAGTGCTCACAGAAGGGATAATACAACACCGTGGCCTAGTTTGGAGTAATGTTAGCATAGGACGATTACCTACCTTTTGTACCTCTCCTATCCATGGGGTGCATAAAAGCGCACCACAGTTAGTTCTAGACATCGCTTTGGAAAACATCATGGGAAGATGGAGCCAGGTTCAACAGAGTGACCAAAATGAGGAAATGACCTCACGCAATGTTCCATGGAGATGGAAGGAAAGCATTCTTGTCTACACTTACATGCTTTACACCTATATGTGCAATACAACATAACACTGCTTTAAAGTCAATGGATTACAGTTATATTTCTCTCGTTCATATAACATTCTGGAATGTAATAACTATGAGTATTTTCATTGGAAAGACTATCTACCCTGAATACTATAGGAGTTCAGCAAATATTTATTATAATATTCCATATTTCTATATATGGTGGAAGTCTGGTGAGGGTTACCAAATACTTATCTGAGATTTGGTATAACCATATCACAGCTCTCGTAGTATTTATTTATGTTTTTATAGTTGTCATTTTATTATGAGGTTTTTTCCTTTGTTGATCTTTCCCAGCAGGCAATGGGATTCCTTTGGGATTATATGCCATACCTGAATTGGGAAAAGCTTAAAATTCTTGGCACATAGTAGCACCTCAATAAATGTTAAAGAATGACAGATAATGAATGAAGGAAGATGAAGTAATCTTTAACTGGAGTTATCAGATAAATGCATACAGATCATTCTCAGCTTTCCTTGTGGTCTACTTTATGTTCAGGTAAGTGTAGATGCTTTAAGCTGGTAGGGAGGGGCCCCTTCCTCTTCTATTTGTATTTTCCCTTTCCTTGTTCTCTGCATTCTATAAGGACAGACTTCATGCTATTCTTAGTTGCTACTTTCCATCCAGAAAGAAGGAAGTTTGTGTGAAATCATAGGGGGGATTCACAGTGCATTTTAAGATATTTCTGGACCAAATCAATTCAGCTCAGGGTATGTGACTGGATGCCACCTTTGCGGTATTAACTCATTTCTTCACTGCCTTCTTTGCTGTTTTCTGACCTTTAACTCTGAATTATTTCACTTGAGAATTGAGAACTTACTTTGTCAACATCAATGTATTTCTTAGACTCACCCACTAGTTGCCCCAAAGAATGTTTCAGCAGTCTCATTGTTAGTAGCTAAACGAGTCCCCAGAAGTATGTGGAATGGTGGCTATGAAATCTTATTTTGGAATTGCTAGTTTTATTCTCTTTTCTGTAATAGTCTCCAATTATATATTAATTCCAGAACTATTACAATTTTTATTTACCTCATCTGCAGCAGTTTTATCCAGAGATATATCATTGTCAGTGCACTGAACCTGAATTCCACACCATTTCTGTTCCAATAAATAGCATAGTTGTTCTTGGATCTGGTTTGCAATAGTCGATCGATAACCATTAGCCATATTGATTGGACTAGTTGAGTCACTTCTTACATTGTTTATTATGTAACTGACATGGGCTAAAATTTTTCTCATAGAATTGTCTGAGTTAAAATATTTTATAAAATTCAGAAAAAAAGTGTGTGACAGAACCACATTTTGTATTCAGATGTGTATAATACCAAAGCCTGTGCTCTTCTCCCAGACCATGCTGATCTGGGGTACCTCTGTAATACTGGTGTTTAAGTACTTTATGAGTGTTGTCATCAATTGACACATCCTGTCATTACTAATATGCTATACCTGATAAGCTATGTGTGAAATACAATGTTACGTTAATACATTACAATTTTACATAAAAGTGAGTTTCAAACTTCTTTTTGAAGTTTCTGCCCATTTTAATCCATGAATCGATGATGTCTTGAATTAGAAAATATATTTTAAAAGCAAAAGTTACCCCAAATGTTCTAAAAATTCAGCCTATTTGCCTCCTTCTTAGATTACAGTTAGAAAAGTAATAAAAAAGATTGAGTTGCTGACTGATTCAGATTTCCCAAAGAAAGTCAATTTCCAATTCTCTTCCACAATATTAGTCACATAATTTACAATTCAGTTTAAGCATTAAAACAAAATTATAATGAACACTTATAAAGATACAATGAAACAAGCACTATTACAAAGCTCCTTTTTTATAATTAATTTGGTAAACAACTTGGCAATCTAAGCAAGGGTTTGATAATATTTACACAATTTTATTTAATAAATATACTACAATGACTATAAACCGATAGAATTATTCTGGATACAGCGAAGGTATGCGTAAAGGGGAAGCTCTTACGTATATGAAGTTTATCACAGCGTGCATTATTGTAGAAATAGCAATACATAGGGAAGGAAACACAGATGTCTGCGTAAAGGAGTTAGTTAAATAGCATAGAGTACACGCACTTGATAAAATGTTATACAATCATTACCATTGTAATTTTACAGGTTTTATAATCACAGCGTACTTACGGTGATGTATTAACTAAATTTGCTTTGCTTTAACTGCACCTCTATCTATACTCCCTATATGCAAAATCGCCTGTGCCTTTCTTCCTGAGAAACAGTTTGTAGGATTTGAACTCGTATTTCCAGCCCCATGGCACCCTCTGCAACATGTCTTCATTAAAACCTAACAGCTTTTCATGTTCCTCGGAGAGAAGAGAATCTAAGTAGAGATGTAAAGCTGATACAGAAGGGATGAGAAGCCTGCAGATGAACAATACAACATTCCAGCCGAGGATGAAACTCTGTACCTTTTTTTTCCCCGTTTGCTTTCTTGAGATCCTTTAAAATCTTATTTCTTAGTGAGTAATTTTGTCTTTATGGTACAAAAGGTAATTCCCATACCTAATATTGTTTCTAAGCACATGTGAGTACCCTGCTGAGTTATATATGAGTTTTTTTATGAATATGACACAAAATGAAAATTCCATTTCTAGACTTGAAAAAATGTAAATTGACTTTCACGCTCAAGTGGGTTATTTCAGGGATGGGGGTGGTGCTGAATAAATTCAATGCGCCATCTCCTCTATATTCATGTGTAATTGATATACCAATCGCTTACCAATTGTTCTACATTTATAAACTTCACATTCGAAGTGTAAAGAAACATATATTATTGATTTTATACAAATCTTAGGTTGCCCTCATCAAAAGTTGTCTGCTCTTGGGAAAAAGCATTAGCAGTTTCTTTAGAAATATTGCAAATTGTTGAACCCTACAGATTTTAGTCCCTTTGTTGTCTGAGTTAGATTCCAGGATATCTGGTGTCATGCCCATTGTATAGTAGGGAATAGGAAGCAGGCAGTGTAGCTGTCACCATTAATATTTTCTTCCTATTTTAGGGAACACTTACGAAGCTCCACAGATGATAAACAAAGCTTTGATATGGCATGAGAATCTGCTATGTGGCCCTACTTAATCAATAACAAGAATCTCATTTCTGCCCAGACTCTTAAAGTTGTGAGTGGACAGAGTACCAGCATGGCAGTGTAGCTTTCTAAAGACTGTGGATGAAGGTACACAGAGAAAAAGTGTTAAGGAACAGAAGCGCACAAATATTGATGATAACAAAGGTTGTTTGTTCACATCATAAGCACGGGCAGTCAAGTGTCAACTGTTAGACAGCCATCTTATGTGACTATTTTTTTGCTTCCTGATGTTTCAGTTATCTGGGGTCAATCATGGTCAGAAAAAATTATTAAGTAGACAATTGCTGAAATCAACAATTTGTAAATTTGGATTTATGTATCATTCTAAGTATTGTGTTGAAACCACACTGCATCTCACTCTATCCTGCATAGGGCACAAATCACACCTTTGTCCACTGTATCCAGAATGGCCTCTATTCGCTTATTAGTGGCCCAAACACAAGAGTAGTCTAAATTGTATTAAGGTGTATGTTTATAATGATTCTATTATCGTGCTAATCTGTTACAGGCCTTATTTATAAATTATTTCTCATAGGTACGCACATAAAGAAATAATACATACCATACACACATGTACACACACAAAAATAATTTGTGTGCACTCATATGGGAATGTGCATACACAATGCATTTTAGTGGATCATGCCTACTAAATTGGCTGTATGTTTTTGCTCTTATATGCTCCTTGATATAAGGACTGCTCCATGCTTACCAATACAGTTGCAAAGATTTTAATATGTCAGGCCTATGCTCAATGTCCAATTAAAATCTGTTAAACATGTGAGTGAGTATAGGTGATCCTGTATTTGTAGAGAGAACATGTTAAATTCTCTTTACATATGCTTTGAGGGGCTGGAAGTATTTCTCAGTGGAATAAGCGCCTGCCTGGCAAGTGCAAGGTCCTGAGTTTGATCCTCAGTACTGAAAAAAAAAAAA
Source organism: Dinomys branickii (assembly GCA_004027595.1). Taxonomy (NCBI): domain Eukaryota; kingdom Metazoa; phylum Chordata; class Mammalia; order Rodentia; family Dinomyidae; genus Dinomys; species Dinomys branickii. Next base: position 78,545 of record PVLD010003274.1, on the reverse strand, counting down.
AAGTCTTTGAGAAATGTTTTATCATCTAAATAATTCCCATGTTTAGAATAAAGAATATATTTATCAAAAAAATGAATAGTAGAGGTGAATTATTCAACTTGACATCCACACACTTGAATATAATAGGGTAGGAGGAATGAGATTGGTGAATGAAATGGTTTGCTTGTGAAATTATAATTTTCTCACTACTTGATTTTGACACTCCTGAACACAGATATACTGGCAGTGTTGCCAGGACATTAATTGTTCTAGGCTTCTCATTATCAACTCATAATGCAAGAACAACAGTTAGAGTTCAGGTGAAGAAATTCCACAGGCAGGCTAATTTTTGCAAGTGATTTAATGGTTGTCTTCAATGGTCATTGGTCTTTCTTTGTACTGTTATACACCCTTCCAGAAAGAAAAAAATGCAAAATGCAGTATTCATAGGAAAGAACATATTCTCATGTAAGAATTTTTTAAAGCGTGTTTTAACTAATGAAACAGATAAGAGGTGTTTTGGTTGGAGCTATCCTGACAATGAAAACTTTCCAGTGATTCTGACTATATTTTTCTGCTAACTCACTTAAGTACATTATGTGTCATAGTTCAAAACCATAAAAGTGTCAGTGTTAGCAAACACTAGATGGTATGAAACCAACCTGTTTATTTTGAGGATAACCATGGAAGAATTCTGAATTGTAGCATAAAGGGTCTCCCAATGGTATCAACAGTATCAGTACTACCATGCAACCTTATAATTTGAAGGAAAATGTTTTTATAGAAATCTAGCCATAAATCTTCTGTATAGGTACTCAATTTAAATGACAGAGTAACTCGATAGCAAAATTTATTTGCAAGGCAATCTTGAGACTCTAGCTCAAGAAAAATTGGAAATCTACATATTCTCTGTATTCTTCACCAACTAACTTTGATATTGTTTGGGATTTAAACTGAACAATTACTTGAGCTCAAATTTATACCAATAGTAGCAATAATATTAGTATTATAAAATGCATGTAACATTTTAAGTAGCTTTACTTAGGAGAATATATTTTTAACCTGAAAAGTTAACAGCTGAATTGACATTTGGGAAATCATCCATAAAATTCCGGCACCTTTTTATGAAGGAGAAAGAATGGCTCTGTTACTTAACAGTAGCAAAAATTCCTTGGGAATGTAATGCGATCCTCTATTTTTCATGATATTCTTAATACATTTGTTGGTGAGGTTTTTTCAGGAGAAAGTAGATAGGAAAAAGATGAAAATGACCAGACAAAGATAGGGAAGATACAAGGTAGGCTAACTAGAAACTCATCTGGCAAAGTGAACCACCTATGTAAGGATGCGAGATATATCCATCCACTAGGAAAAAAAGTGAGCCGGCTAATACTATGATATTTCTCCCTATGGTAGTCAAAGCTCAGGAGACAGCAGATGCCTGCATAATTTTTTAAAGGGCATAGAATTCCATGAAAATAAGAAGATAGAAGAGAATATTCTTGACATCATGGGTATTGTAAAGCAAAATGATGTTTCAAGCATTTAAACAATTTTTAGAGGGGTGTTTGAAAGTCATTTAGCAATCTACATGTGCTGGGGCTGACTTTTTGTCTTTGACTTTAGATTCTGGAGTTGTGTTACTCATTTCCTGCTTCTCTGTTTTCTAGAAGGCAGAAATTCTCAATAGTCATTTCCAATTTTCTCCAATCTATATTTTCCATCCTAATCACATGAAAGCCTGAGTCCAAACACAAGGGTTTGCAAAATGCTCCATAGAGCTGCAAGACTTCGGTGCTGTCTCTCAGGTGAGGCCTCTTAAATGGTATATATTATAGATTTGTATGTTTGCTATGAGACCTGTTCTGGAAGTGGCTCTAAGTGGTATTGAAAAATGAATGGCTTATTGCAAATCCCCAAATATCTTTTAGGCGGGGAGTTTTTGGTCCCAAGATAGCTCCAATGTAAAAACTACACTCTCAAGAAAGTCAGAGTATGGAAATCTTCCTATGAAGCTAAGAGCATACTAGACTGTGGGCAAAGAATCCTTGGCTTCACTGGAGCAAGAAATGTATGTTTCCAGAATAAATCATCGCCCTGTTTTTGCCCTCTGGTGAATGCTGAGAGCGCACCCTGCAGAAGGGGTTCCCTGTGTTTGAACTGGGTTCCGGCTGTGGACACCTTCTGCATATTCACTTTCAGCACTTTCTCCTTGTACGTGTAACATAGAGGAAAATATAGCCACGGGGATGAGTGCCTCACTCAAACCTATCTTTTGTATTACATTACAACCTGGCTTTGTCCATTCCTATGTACAAAACATTTCTTGCTCTTCCTTTTGAACTCCTGCTGCAATAGTCACAGTTATTTAGTACTGTTTCCACGCCAATGGCACCCTCAGCTGCCTTCCCGGTGTCTGGGTTGTCTGACATAGTTTGTCTTAGTCCATCTAATGAAGCTTTATTTTGCAAGAACTGGGGAGCTTCCAAAGATGCAAGTCTCTAGGGGTGAAACCTTTCCTTAGGAACCACTTCATGTGGGAGAGCAGAGATGGACATTTTTATTAATGATCCACCTCCGTATAAAGGGAAATAAGTACGTTTGCTGGCTAGTTCAAATAGATTTGTGCTCTGGTTGTTAGTGGAGATGGGAATCCTCACCCTTCAAAGGGGGTATGCTAAGTTTTAAATTGTATTTATAGTGGTATAGGATGTAATTAAGATGTGGAGTTCATTTATATAGTTTTCCCCATATTCCGGGACACTCTCACTCCTATTGGTCCTGCTTTTAAATTTTATTCCTTTAGGAGCAAAATTTTGATTGGGAAATTTGGAATCTTTGCCACACTCCCAGTCACTCTTGCAAGAACTGTTAAGAAAGGCTGGTTGCGTCTCCCTTTTCTAGTGGGATACACTGGCTACCATCCTGGAGAAATACAAAGCTCAGCCCATCAAGAGTAGGGCAAGATACATTTATGTGACAGCCACATAATGAGTTATGAAATCATGATTTTAAATGAAACTCCATTGTCTGCTATACAAATTAGAGTGTATCATCGTCCTGAACAAGCAGAAACATTCCCAGATTGATTGAGCCATCTTTACTCGAGCAGTATCTCCATTTATTTTACAGGGGCCTTTAACCCCTAAGAATAGTAGCTGATTGTAATTGCGTAAATGGCATAATATTTTAGAGACCTATGGAGAACTTGTGTAGAACTGAACCCTTCTTTGAGCAAATCCTGCCATTGTGCTTAGTTCTTATTCACCCTTCCTGATTTCATTAGTAAGGATATTTGTATGGAAATAGATTAAGGTTTATAGCTTTATTTTATTGTGCTGTAGATTCTGCTGTAATTATCCTACTGATGCATTATATTAGACTACTTCATAGGAAGCTTTCAAAACACATCAGACTCCGGAAGTGTGGTCTACAAAATATCTTTTTATTCCACCTGGAGTTACTGAGAGTCTGCCTTCCCTGAGCTCATGTATACTTTGTAACTCATATTATTTTTCTCTTCATTTTTACATTTAAGGGGCATTAATTTTATGGTAGGTATAATTGTTAGATCTCAAATCCCAAGTAGATACATTTTCATAAAAGCTGAATAATAACACTTAAAAATGAGTAACAAGCTTCTTTAGTACTGTTGCATTTTTATTAAGAAATTCTGTAGGATATAGGTGAATTATCATGATATGTTGATCATTCAGGTGTAAAAGATTTGGTGTGGACTCTGATTTATTTATTTCTAAAGTAGTCTGTGATTTCTGAGTACCTAACAAAGTGCAACTTGAACATATATCTTTGATGCAGCAGCCATTTCACTGGGCTTTATTTATGTCATGCATCTACCCTTATTGTATTCCAGTTTAATGACTCCCAAACTCAGAAAGATTTCCTACCCTTTTCTTGCATCTTTAGTTAAAGACTGGCATAAGTAATTTATTAGTCTATATAATTTTTAAACTTAAGACCAGACTCATACAATGTCTAAAAATAAAAATCCCTAAGCCTCTGGCCATGTTTTGCTCAAAAGAAAGTGAGTTTGAAAAAGGTAAGACAAAGTAGAATTCAATAAGGAAGTATATATAGTTTGTATATCCCATTATCTATCTCATAGATCCGTGTAGCTCTCAGATACATGTCAGAAGTTTCACCAGACAAAAGGAACGAAAATGTCTTATTTTTACACAAAGAGCTACTTCCACAAACATACAGCCCTATTTTATCTCAGTCAATGACATCATCATTTCTCAGGCCCAAACACTCTAGTAATCTTTCATCACTCATCCATATTTCACCCAATACAAGATCAATCCCTGTAGCTTTTAACTTAGAAATCAATCTCAAATTGATGAAACTTCAGAAGAAACACTTTAGTCCAAAACAATAATCTCTCTTCTAGATCACTCAGAGAATAACTTGCTCACTAGTGCACATTGCTACTTCTACTCTCGTATGTTTGTGATAATTCTCCACCTGGAAGCCTGAGTGGCCTTCTAAAATTGAAATTAAGGGTACAGCGGGCCCTCAGTGAGTCATGATATACTAATGGTGTGGGGTGTGTCTTTGTAGTCCATAGCTTCGGACATGTTCATTTCCATTGTCTTTTCACCTTTTGAACCCGATTGTAGGGTTAACCCTTAATTCCTTTGTTTAATCTACTTCAGAGACAAAAGCCTTTTGGTCATTTCTGGAAAAGGTCCAGCTTATCTGTGTAACAATAGTTTGTATGTTCAATTGTCTATGCATGGAATATTATTTCTTTTTTTTTTTTTTTTTTTTTTGCGGTACTGGGGATCGAACTCAGGACCCTGCGCTTGCTAGGCAAGCGCTTATTCCACTGAGCTATATCCCCAGCCCCTATTATTTCTGAGCATCTTTCCATCTTACTTCTCTTTCATTCCAGTCTCTGTGCAAATGCTACCCTCTCAAAAATACATTTATAATCACCCTGTCAAAACATATTTAAAATTCCTGTCCCATTCATCTTATTCTTTTTTATCTTTTTAACTTCAAAGGAATATTCCTTACATTTTAGCCTTCATTTCTTACTACATAAAGTTCCAGGAAGATAAGGTTTTTATTTTTATTTTTGCTTTATTCACTGGTATTTATGAGCTCCTAGCATAGTGAAATATTTGATGAAGTCATGATGAAATGATGAAAAGAAAGAAAGACATTAAGTATGAATACAAAAGAATTCAAACTTTTGAAGTCTGAGGAATTTTTAATAAAAGAACTAGACTAAGAAGAGCACGGTAAAACCAGGAGAGAAACTAAACATGGCGGCCCCTTGACTTGTCTTCTGTGAATAGAGATTCCACTGAGATCTTCAGTGCTCCTTAGAAAAACAAACAAGTCATCAAACCAGCACCAGGGAATGGTGGGGAAAGGAAAGACGTGAAATCATTTAGAAGTTCCAGACTGTCCCTTTTGCAAGCGACTGAATGCTAAATTTAATTGGATGTGCTCCACTGGAGAAAATAGTCTACTCACTAAAACATCAGTACTTGAAGTTTCAAGCAATCTGGCATCTATTTTGAATTACACTATGTGCAAATGTAAGACTTGTAAAATATTGTATTGCAATGGGGAAGATTTTACCCATCATTTATATTGGTTGGATAATCTGTAGAGATGAGAATTTTCCAGATATGGGTCATCTGGTTTTGAATCAAGAATATCCATAATTGTAAAACTGATAGGAGCTTTGTTGTCTCCTGAGTTTTAAATCATTTCCAAACACAATTTCATAGCCTTTTTAAAATTTAAAGTTGAAGCACATTGTAAAAGATGAGTATTATGTGCTAAAAAGAACACAAACAGTTCACACCTCAGAGCTCTTGTGTGTGGCTTAAATGTTTTAATGTTCAGTTAATCCTTCAAACCTACTTTCCCCATATACAGATTAGAATTCGTTCATAGGTTGCTTGTAAAGACAAAATCAGAACATTTACAACTATACTTTATAAATCTAAATATACCATCAAAATAATACAGTGGTTAGTACAAAAATTAATATGGTGGCAGCCACAGTAACCTGGATTTAAAAACTGCTGATTTACTTTTTAGCTGAGAAGTAAAATTAATTTTTGTCCTATTGTCTTCAAAATCCTATAAGATTGCACATTGCCACCCCTTTGACCTTGCACACTGTTCTTGCTTTCCCCCAATATGTCGGGCCCAGAGTTTCTCAGTTCTTGTTTCCTTTTCCTGGAAAATTCTTTTTCCAGCTGCCTTTATCCTTAACAAAATATATGATACACTGCAGAGGCTCCATTCTCAGAAAGGCACTGTTGGCAACTCTGTACACAGAACCACCCCCCTTATGTACAAATCTTCACAGTAAGGCATTTGCCTGAACATGCCATGATTTCAAGTTGTGTAGCCCTATGTGAGACTACGCTATCAGAAATTATCTTGTTTCTGTATTTATTGATTTCTTTATGTTCCTGCTACCAGGTCCCTCTTTTATAAAGAAAACTTTATTGAAAATGTTTGTTATTCATTATTAGATCTCTAATTTTATATCTGTGGAGGTAAAAGGAAGGAAAAAAGGAAAGGAAAAATGAAAGAAAATATAAAGAAGAGAGAGAGATGATGATAAAAGTCAGGAAAACCTTTAGGAAGAGAGCGTGCCATTCACTGATAGCTGTAATGTTTGTTGTTGGTTTTCCTCTATTTGTCAGCATTGTGCAGGTTTATTTTTTAGGAGATATGAATATAAATCTTAATTTTTGTTCTGGACGTCATTGTTTCTAGTAAATTCCTGTGCACAGTATGTGTCAGATCTTGCACTTAGCTACTGTCCAGTTACTAATATAATAATTAACAGCATTAGGAACACCTGAGGAGCTCATAACCTGTAATTTGAGGAAGAAATTAATTAATAGGAGCTATGAATTCGAAATAGTCTTTGACCAAAAAGTTCACAATACATTTGTTACCTTCAGCATTTTATGGTGGTTTACTACAATGGGATTGTTGAGGTGTTATGGTCCAGAGAAATGACTATTAATATTCAGTTATCAGTGAGATTATTTCAGTTTTTCATATTTGGAGAAATTTCAAATTGTTTTGCTCTGAGTCTCTCTGTGGATTGGTATCCCCTAGTTAGTGCTATATATGTTTAAATAAGAAATTTCAAAAGTAGTCTCACTAGGTATAAATTTTTTAACACTGTGAATCAGGCATCACAGGGCTCACGGCAAAAATTTTGAAACATTAATTTGAAGAGAGGTGGTGATTAAGTAATTATAGTTTAGAAGGTGTGATTTTTAAGATAACATTAAAAGTTATTTGAAGAAATAATCAGCAATGCTAATATTTATTATTTTTAACATTTTGCATACTGTTTGGAAAATTGAGAATATTGATGAGCAGATATTTGATAGCAGTCATTTTTGCCTTTCTGAGGAAATCCTGTATATTTATATATTACATATAATATATTATGTGTAATGTGTCATGTGTCATATATTATAGGTATGCGTGACTGTTGTTATTTTTGTTACTTTTTTTGTCTTTAAAATGAAAAAGATATAGTGAGAAAATGAGAAAAAATAAATGCCTTAGTTTCAATTTTAATGTATTTAAACTCTCTCTCTCTATGCTTTGGGTTTTCCTGATGAATCAACATAGGGTGAATAATTTAGAAGAACTTCAAGATGTATTTTAATAGATCATATCTGAACAGTAAAAATGTACAAATAAAATATACAGTATAAGTAATTGGAGGCTTATTTTGAATGCAAAGTATTCTCAAGAGCATCATCGGGAATCACAGCACGAGGCCACAATGCTGTACGTATTTGTGATAAGTAATAACCCAGTTAATACCTGATACTCCTGTAAACTCTGAGCAACTGTCCTCAGAGTGCAGCTCTTCCGTGAAATACATTCCAGAAAGTCAGTGAAAGACATACTTTCCTAGCCTGCCCTTCTAAATCTTCAAGAGCTTTGCATTACCCTGATTTGGTGTTTATCACTTTTATGCTGTGCTGGTAATTAACTCCATAATTATTTGTACCTTGAATAGGCCTCCTTCTTTTGTCCCATTCTTTATTCTGAAGATTACATATCTTTCCAGAAAATTACTCTTAAATAAAACCTGCAGGAAATCCTTAATTTATTCTTGCCCTTGATTAATTGTCATTGTATTTTTCTCATTAAATCTCTCTATATGGATTAGACTGAAAGAATCAGGTATATTTTCCTATATGACCTCATCAATAAGGATTCAGAGTTTACATAATTATATTCGACACATAGCTGAACTTCTGTTTTTGGTCTTGAGATTTTAGTGCTGAGAGACTAAGATGGACATCCCACAGACAAAAGCGGCATTCTATAAATTTCCATTAAGAAAAAGCAAGGACTTTGAATTACACAAAAGCTGGCCTAAGCACTCTTGAAACCAGATCCAAGATAAAAAACAATTGTTTTTGATTCTAAAATGTTTGCTTGAAGCATGGTAGGTTTTACTGTTTCAGTATTTCCTTATTTTCTTAAAACTACACAATTACTCTGTTCTTGGAATCCTTGTATGGAAATAATATTCACAGTGTGTGATTCCCTGCTATAGATTCCACAGTCAGTAAGTTCAAAACAAGATTTAGGAAAGTTAATATAAGTACATATTCTTTAGTTCAACAAGTTTACCTAGTGATACAACAAGAAAACCTTTATAGGGATCCGTGATAATTATTTACACTATCAAAATATGCTTAACCCAAAGGTGTATTTGTTCACACGTGTCCAATCATTTGTATATGAACATATTCACTCTTATGAAAAATGCTCAGCATCTGAGAAATAGTAACACATACCCAAAGAAATTCCTATGAACAACCAAAGACAGAAGGAATTCTAATTAACACAGAAGTTAATGGGAAGGACTATGGGAGCTAATAAGAGAGGCATTTTGGAAGCTCATGTCATGTGAGTAAGCCTGAGGCTATTATTGTAACAATTAGGCATAAGTGGGGAGGAAGATACCCAGCATGCAAAGATGCAAGTGTAGAGAAATGAGCCTTCACCTACACGTGCCAGGGAAGGGAACGCAGGTGCCTCTCCTGCCAGCTCATAGCAAGAGACTGCAATGTTACCGCACCTTTTCCACACTGTCTCGTTTGAAGTTATTTGTTAGGTCGGATAATCTTCGTACTTTGATACTATTTTATATATTCTGCATTTAATATGCTATTTGTATTTATGTTTTAGTTTCTCTTTCACATCCACTTGTGTCTCCAACTTGTATCAGTGTGCTCTTCCCTTCAGCTTGAAGGACCTACGTGTTTTATTTGTAGTAAGATTCTGGTAGTGACGAATGCTATTTATTCATTTGATGTGTCTTTGGGGTTTTTTCTGTCTCTTAATCAAAGGATCTTGTGTACTTAATACTATTATAAAATTTAAAAATTTGTGTCCTATTTATTCCACTTTTTCTTATTTGAGTTTGATTGATTGAAAATGCCTTTAACCAGTCTGTTGGTGTAATAGTCACACATTTTAGTTCTAATTCTGAATATATGTGGCTACTCTAGGAATTAAATATGCATCTCTGCTTCATCAAATTCTGATACAAAAGCCATTGTTTTGCTCTTGAATAACACAAAAAATATACAATTATATGATACACATCACTTTGGAATTATGTTATTGCTTATGTACATATTTTGATTAGTCAGCTTTCCAGAATTATAAAACACCTAAGATAATCAATTTATATAAGAAAGTTTTTGTTTTTATCATGGTTTTTTAAGATCCAGTCAAAGATCGGGTAGACCCATGGCTTTGTTTCTGGGCTGGGGGTCAGATATCCATCACAGGGAGCTCATGGCAGAACAAATTACTCACCTCATGGCAAAGACACAAAAGTGAGGTAAAAGGGCTGAGGCCCCACAGTCTCCCCGTGCACATCCCTATGTCCTAAGGGATGTCCTAGCAGGCCTCCTTTCCACCTCATTCTATGAACCTCGTTGGTGTCCGTGCCTTTAACATGTGCACGTGTGAAGGACATTCAAAGTCTAAATTATAGAAATAGTTTTTCCTTTACCCCATCGCACACACAGTAGTTTGGTTTTGCTATTGTGTGCTTAGAGGACGGAGCACTCCTTTTTATCGTGTATGTCTGAAATGGCTTTATTTCACCTTTAGTCCTGATTATTGGCCATAATTGAATTCTAAGTTGCCACTTGTGTTGTGGTTTCTGGGCCTTTTCACAGTGAAGTTATCTTTTCACTTTTTCAGTCTTCTATTGTTGCTAGATTGGCTGCCAACCAAGTTTCTGCTGCTTTGAAACATTTTTGTCTTTTTTCTTTTAAAGGTTGCTCCTTGCCTAGTTTTGCTACTGGTTTATCACAGTGTGTGAGACCATGGGAGCCCAGACCGGAAGATGTATTTTGAGTTATTCAGCTTGAGACTTTCGAATTTCTTGAAACTAAGGACTGATATTTTTGATCCTGGAAATGATCAGAAATAATTTTTAATATTTCTTCTCGCCTTGTTTTTATTTTCTTTTTCTGCTGTTACTTTCGATTCTTTTTCCATCTATTTTCTGTCTTTTAACTTCTCTTTGAATTCACTCTGCTTTGCTCCTCCTCTGAGTTCCACAAACATCTGATTTATGTGTAACCTAATCGCTGTCTTCTTGGCTACTCTACTTCACATGTCTATGGAGCTTTTTGCCATTTTTCACTTATACAGTTTCTGTTTATTATCTCATCATGTGTATTTCCCTCATCTTGCACATATTTTAAAGACTGCTAATTTTTTTTAATAACGGTTGTGTGTGAGAGAGTGTGTGTGTATAATATCATGCTGATGCTTTCCATTTTTAACATTCAGTGCCTGTGTTGCTGTTCTCCTGTTTTTCCTGTTTCTCACCCACTCAGTCTTAGCTCCTTTTATATCTAGTTACCTTTGTATGTTGATCTTTTCCCCTGAGAACGAATGCCAATTTCATGAGGACGAGCATAAGTATGCCATTGTGCACAGAGATAACTGTTTGATTCTCTAAGTGCCTAAGGGATCTGCCGCCCGGGACTGCCTAAAGTCAAGTGTATGACTTGAGGTTCTTTTGACTCACACAGGTTATCTATTAACCACTAGAAAGTCAAACTAGAACTGAAACTTCCCAGGAACATTCTGCTCTTTTCTCTTTATTTTCATTCTCAATATTATTTGCCTTTTTCTTTTCCCCTGTAGCGAGAGGGAAGGGTACATTTATGCCTGTCAATTTCTGAAAGTTAAACTTAATTTGAGGGGCAGCGTTTGTTTTGGTGAGGCTAGATTCGAGTTTGGTTATTTGTTATCTCACAAGGACTGTGTATCACAGCCTGAGAGTACCTTGAAACACCAAAAGTGAAAGTAGCTTTGTGAGCTAGTATTTCCTTCTGCTCAATGTCTTTTCCGATGTAAAAGTCTTTTAATACTTTTTGTGTTCTAACAGTTTTTACAGAGTTAAAATGATTACGATGACCTCACACATTGTACTGCACTTAGCCTTGGTGAGTTACTGTTACTTTTCTCTAATGATTTCATTTTGGATATTATTAAATTTGGTGAAGTTTCTTCTTACTTGAGTTTCATAGGTTTTTTAAAAAGAAAACAAAAGCAAAATAGTGAACTCTGCCTTATCACTCTCTTTTTTGTTTACTTTTCAATATTTCTTCATTTTGCCATTATTTCTTTCTTCATTTTAATGCTCAGGTGACATCTACTCTTACGTTAAACAATAATCTATTTTCCCTACATTATCTCTCCTCTATGATATGGACAGATGTAAGTCGCTCATCATTTTCACAGGACAAGAATTGATAATATGTGAAATTTATATTTGCTTTGGAACGCCAAAGTTGGTATTACAGATGCCTATTTAGATGCTTAGATTAATAGGTAAATTAATAGGTAAAAATCCCTGATATTTTAGCAAACTGTTCTTAATGTTTCTGAATATTTGATTCATTTTATTCTGGCTGACTTTGTTACATAGTTGTCAGGCACAGGTGATTTATTTTCCTTTCTCTTTGTTTATGATGAGTTAATCCAGTGATATCATCTTAGATGAGGTATGGCTGAGATTTATTAATAGGTACCCAGGAGCGCATTACCTGAAAGAGTAACAACTCCAGTTTAGATTCACTGCTTTTTGCCTGATGCAGTGGTACAATCCTGTAATATCAGCCCTCAGAAGGCTGAGGCAGAAGGACCATGGCAAGTATGAGACCAGCCTGGGCTATAGAGTGAGCTCAAAGCCAACCTGAACTACATAGCAAGACCCTGTCTCAAAAAGACAAAAAAAAAAAAAAAAAAAAAGATTCAATGTTTTGAAGAAAATTGATCTGCATTTGGTTTCTGCATCACCATTCGTACCCTGTACAACTGTCAGGAGATTTTTATTCAAAATACTTAAATGTCATTTCTTTATGTATTAAAAATATTAATTTTAGTTTTAGGTTTTCTATGTAACACATTTAGAGATAGTTCCAGAACATATATGGAACTCTGATTTCGAAAAATAGTCAACATTGCAAATGAGAATATACTGCACATAACTTTTAGATTTGAACATTATACCCATTATTCTTTTCGAAATGTTTCTGTAGAAAACTTGCAGCACACAGAAAGGGGAGTTACTATCGTTAGGGAATGTTATGAAGCATCAAATGAAGGAAAGTTAAACTGCCCTGTGAAAGAGAACCGTGCTGCTTGTGTGCGTGGGGAAGGGGAACGTGAGATTGTGTCTTCTCCGAGCACCACGGCTGCATTTCCCCTACCTCCTCACTATCACTCCAGCCGATATTCAAGAACTTTTTTTCTTTTCGTAAATGTTGTCCATGAATTCTATAGTGATATTTAATTAACTGCAGCATCGCACATTCATATGTCTGCTCTTAATTCTTTTTCTTCCATATGTGGTACGTCTGCAACTATCTCAGCACATGTCACATAACCAGATTGATCACTTCTAAAGACTGTTTCCTTACAAATCATATTGCTCGAGTGTACAGTCAACCTCAAAGTTTTTCTGCTTATTGAAGGAATAGGGCAAAGTGGGCAAGGGGGTCTCTTCCACAATGGTAGAATATTATTTGATGGCAGCTAGAAAACATCTTAGAAGACATTTTATTATTGAGGAGATAAGAGAAACTTCAAATCAGGTCAGATGACAGTACATAGTCACCTCCATTACCAGGAAAAACCACTTGACCCTTAACTTGTCAGGTGAACTTTGCTTATATTATGTGTCTCCATGGGCTGTCTCATCAGTAATTCAGAAGACTCCTATAATCTTCCTGGGTCTTCCATCTGAATCATAATAACTTTCCCACAGCACTTACCCCTTTGAAGAGTTGCTCAAGTTTTTCTAAATTCTTCTTAGATTTTCTACAATAGTTACAGGCACTCACATTTCCATTATTCATGAAGGTACGCAAACAGTTGGAGAATTTCATAATGTGAGTCCATTTTTCTTTTTATTTTCAATTCTTAAGCATATTCGGATTAAACTGACCCTGAAATGCCCTTTAGACATTAATTTTCACTTGTTTTATAAAGACCTGTTTACATAGACAACATAAGCGAAACTTGACTGTACCTTCTAGAAAAATTTTGGCAGCTAGTAACTGAAGTTCATTACCTAAACTGACTAAAATGAAAAAGAAATTCATTACCTGTTAAAGCAAGGTGTCCTGTTGAATAAGGAAATACTAAAGCAGGTATGGGGATAAAGATATGGGTAAAAATGAGACTCAAAAATACAAGTAAGATGAGATCTACTTATAAACATAGTGTGTTCATGGGCTGTTTGTCCTATGTGTGTGTGTGTGTGTGTGTGTGTGTGTGTGTGTATGTATATATATATGTGTGTGTGTGTATACATATATATATATATGTATGTATATGTATGTATATATACACACACACACAATTTAGCATAGATAAGTAGTTTTGCTTTATGAAGTCATTCCTAGGCATCTTTTTCTGGTCTTATCTCAGTATTTCTCATGATGTGATTATTTTTGCTGTTGTTCATTTGTGGCTCAGCACCAAGAGTATTGGTACTGTCCCATGTTCTAGGAGAACAGAATGAGGAGTACAAAATAAGCACTTTTGAAGAGATAACATGACAGTGGAAGGACATGGCAGTTCTATTCTTAATCTGTTTCCAAGGCCTAGTTTCACAGTCATACCTAGCTGTGAAAATGGTTGGCCTAGAGAAACGGAAGGGAAATTTGTTACAAAAGGAAGAGGAGAGAGGAGACGCTGAGGGCTAGCCTCCGGAGCTAGCAGCAGCAGCCACCACAGCTTATTTGGTATGTGGACTGAAGGGTTCAGTTACATCCAGCTTGTGCCTTTGCATTTCCCTGCCATTAATGATGAGTGAGTTTTCCTTTATGCCTCTTCACCTTGCTGCCCAAGATAATCACCAAAGTCTGAAGTGCTGAGTTTGCATATGGTTTTTTTTAAAAGCATACAGGACTTCTTTGGCACCGTTGGTAATAAAACCAGGGCAGGGTCCCATGCTCGCAGACGGTGCATACAGAGAGCTGGGATTGCTCAGAATAAGTAATATGAACTGCTGAGCTGGAGTTGGGCTCTGAGCATCCCAGAAGCCACAGAGGTCAGGGGTCAGCATTTAAACAAAACAGAGCTTCTGTTTTTTCAAGAGGGAAAAAGATGGACAAAAATTAATCACCTTTTACTGTGCAGTTCCACTACATGACTGCTACAGGCACAGAGGCGGCCCGACGTGAAACTGCTTTGGGCATCTTATAATTATCTTTCCACCTTCAAACAAAGAAATTAAAATATTAAAGTGTGAATAGTTTAAAGGATTTGTACAAGGTCGTACAGCAAGCTAATACCTAAATTACACAATGACATTTTCCCAAAATCTTCAAAACAAACAAATGTGCATATAAACAAACAAAGCAACTCATGTTGCAACATATGCTTCTGTTGATAAAGTAACAACTGTATAAGTTTGTACACATGAATGAACAGCTGGAATTCATTGTAACACTTTTTCAAAAGGGCCTTTAACGTAAGAACTATCTCAATTTTTTTTTTTTTTTTTTTTTTTTTTACTTCTGGTCTTCCTGAAAAGGAAATGCTCTACTTTTCTGTGACTTTTATCGGGGTCAGACATTTGAAATTTTCCACAATTTAAACAAAGCAGTACTGGGTTTGCAACTACTGTGTAGTAGAGAAATACCAGGGGGAGGGAGAAATGCAAAAGCACGTAATTGTATTTGGAGAAAATGAGAATGGTACAGGAGATTGAACTTCGGAACATTTAAGAAGTAAATGGATGTAGATTTCTGGTTAATGTAGCTTGTAAGGACGTCATCATGAGCATCCGAAGAGAGGTGTCACAGTAGGGGCCTAGCATGACAGAGACAAGGGGAAAGGGACTTATATTAAGAGGAAAGTGAGAAGAAAGGCAACTGGCTTTTTGACAGGTGAGTCAGAGAATTGTTAAATGATACCTTGGGGCCTATTGACTTCATCTGTGTCTGCCTCTCATCATATTTTGGTTTAAGGACAAGCTTCTCTCAGAAGAGTGAGAGAAACTTCATATTTTAGCAGGGATGTAAAAAAAAAAAACATCCTTAGAACAAGATAAGTTGGCCCCACATAGTTGAAAAATGGAGGACATTAGCGAAACCATTAAGAAATACTGGGATTTTATACTGTTTGTGTCCTTTTTACTAGTTATTTGAGTGCCTGGATTAGTAGACTAAGAAATAGAACTCAAAGGTGAAAGCGTTTAAAAAATGGCAGCAGCAGGTCGCAGGAAACCTGTAGAGGTCAGAGTGAGAAGCTGTGTGTGGATCCATTTTAGTGGGGTGTTAAGTAGAGCTCCTGCCCTCTGATTAGGTGGCAACTCCACCACTGTGCGTATTGACTCTGAGGTGGGGAAAGGACTCTGACGACTGGGAAAGGAAGCTTTTCCTTAACGTAACATCCAACATGACTGGGTGGACAGAGAGAATCATAGAGCTTTTCTTCAACTCTGCCAAGTACTTTTTGACTGTAATGTGGAAATGTGTCCTGCAGGAGGATATTTCAATTAATAAGATATTGTAAGATAGTTACATAAATCTATAATAAAATGCCACACATATGTACTAAACATGAGAGGGAGTCGAGTGCTTCATCCATTGTGTGTCATGTGAGAAGTGTTAATCAGAAGTTGTCAAATGGGGACAAGTTTCTTTGCTAGAAGTCACTGAGCAACATCTAGAAGCATTGTTGGGTTTGAAAACTGTTATTAGATTATCAGCTTCTAGAGAGCAGAGGCAAGGACGACTTCTGCAGCTCTAACAATAAAATCATTATTTGGCCAAAAATGTCAACAGCCCTGAGGCGAGAAATCCTGCTTTCAGTTAAAAAGCACACTGGTCATTCCATCAACACTCTTGTTTGCTCTGAAATTGTATATGCTGTTGGTTAAATATTGCGCCCATTTATAGATACATGTACAAAGAATGCAGGGACTCAGTTATTTCCCCAGTGCATGCTGTAAGTAAAGCATTGAAAATGAAAAGTGTCTAGGACATTAGCATGAGGCTGCATCCTTCTCCCTGTGAATGACTTCTTTTTGTATTTCATTATTAAAATAAGTTTGTCTTCTCAGAGGTATAACATTGTTTCAATGTGACATCTCATTGAAATTGTCCTTGAGTATAAGAGAAAATAATATTGTACTTGGCTTCATAATTTGCCTCAAAAGTTAAAAGTTGACCAAATATTAACCATTTTATCCAAAATTGATAAATGTGTGAAAATATAAATTAAGTGACATATTTCAAAAAGGGCTATTTAAATCACATCACAATGAAAATATGCCAGAAATTCAAAAGCAAATATGATATTAATATAAACCTTATAGACTTTGTGACAAAAAAGATTGTTAAATGCCTGGAAATGATTGTGCGTCAAACAGAAGTTTCTTTCATGCCACAATGTTTTTGGAAAGACCTGAGATTTCCTAGTTTTCAATGATGAAGCAGAGCCCAGAGAACAGAAGTCTAGCCTCATGTTTGATCTCAGCAGTTTACTTGCAGACTACAATCCATACATACAGATTCCCAGGCAGGGTTCCCTCCCAGGCTTCATATGACTCTGTAACTCATCTCTCTAAGGATTTGTCCAATACAATGTGTCCGAGGATTACATTCACAGTAATTGAAATTGAAAGATTATCAAGAAGAAACAAACAAACATGAAAACTGCTAGGACTGAATAAGGCTTAGGAACATTGCTTGCTAAACACCCTCATGAGTATTTTTTTCCATGTTTGTATATGAATGTATGTAAATATACTACAGTTAAAGTTCAAGTAAAAAGACACCCAACCTTCACTATGTTAAGTTGACTGTGGAAATTCTAAGTTCATGGAGTATCATTTCATGTTCTATGGCCCACAATATGGAACACAGGCACAATATGAAAATTTCTATCATACTAGATTTCCTTTTTATGATTTATTTTATTGTATGATTTATTTTTATCATTATGTTTTTTCAGTGTGTAATAATTACTCTCATTGGGAAGAGTTGGTGCATGTACATAACACATCCCAATTCTTTTTACATCCACTTTCCCTTCCCCCTGTCTCCGCTCCCTCTAGCCCTTGGGCTTTTCCCATTTTGAAGAGAACTATCTCCCTGTTAGTTCTGTTATCCACCATTTATTTACACCTGTTCTGACTGTCTGAAGTAAACTTTCTTCCTTTCCTTCATGGCCTAACTCTTCCTTTCCCTACAAAATCTCGTCATGGGCATCCTTTCCTTTGAGAAGCGTCCCTGGGCACCCTCTGGCTAATTTGCTCATTTTAAGCGTCCTGTGCAGACATCTACTGTCAAACATACGGCCTTCATTTATGTGGTTGTGTCCTCTCTCCATTCTGATAGAATGCGCTTGTTGACTTTTTGTTCTCAGTTTCCACAAATATCAGGAATAGAGTACATGCAGTAAATACAATCTGGTAAATACAACTTACAATTTTCTTTAAGTACTTTCTTTAAGAACCTAATGTATCCTGTACAAAGATAAGTTTTCCTCTTCTAATGTACTTCACCATTCTGTCAACAAAAATATGTTCAGTTGGTCATACCATAATTGATTATCTATGATGTATTTTATAAATTCACATATACGTGTGTGTTTATGAATGAAAAATGGGCATAATATGAAAATCAGACAAGGTCTATTATGCTCATGTCTTTCTCTAGCTAATTTTATTTTATTTTCATTAGTACATCTTTGCAGTACATAATGATTACATTCACTGGATAGAATTGTATTATGTATATAACACGTGTTAAATCAATACTATATGTAGATATTAATTGCTTATTTTAAACATATTCTATTTAACTCTCAGATGTAACAGGAATTTGAAAAGAGTTTTGGTTCACTTTAATTTCATTAACCTCTTTCTAGTGCTTTTCACGAAGCTAGAATGTGTTTACATTTCATTAAAGTCACAGTTTGTTGTGAAGATCGGCGTTTCTAATCCATTTGCCTCTGAGTGTGAGAGGATGGGATCTATCTAACTATACAGTTCTTTGATGAATTTGAACTCTAAGAATGATCTAGGAGTGATAGGACTGTTATGCTAAACTATGTAAAGATAGGAATAAAGAAATTCAGCTTGGCTATGTGATGAATTTCAGCACCTCTGCTGGGAATTTATTATTTTTAATGATACCCCAGCTGAATTGAGTTAAAGTGATTTTTGCTGAGAAGTTTTATTCTTCGCTTTCTCCTTCAATGATATATACAACACTGACTTCAGACTTGTGTTTGATACTGTATGAAATACTAGGAAAGGAAGCATAGGGCTAAGTAGCACCTAGATGCTTACAACTGGCCAACGACCCACCCAGAGAACATGATATAGGTGACAAGATCAGTGTATGGCACCCATTTTCACAACAATGTTCTCTGCTTTTTGTTTAACTTTCATTCTTTCTCTTGAGGTTTGAGTTGGTCTATTCCTGAACCTGTGAAGTTATGTCACATTTCAGTCTGTGGCTCTCACCCTTGAAAGTAGTGGCTGAATCTGGCTTTCTTTTTTGCCCTTGGCTCTCTCTTGTGGGGGTGGTTTATTCCTAATCAGAGGATTTGTGGAATGTATTTATTGTACCTGCTCTCAGCTAAGCTCTCACTGCAGTTACATGAAATACAAAGAAATTCCAAATGATCACCCTGTCAATACATGACATTTATCTGGTTATAATATTCCAGGACAGCAATGCACAAGTGAAAATCTACTATATTTTTAAAGACCATTCTCAATTTTTTAAAAGAAAAACAATTTAGCAGACTTTTTATACCTAGTTGTTATCCATTCTATAGCTAGGGTCACTCTTCAGGAGAACACAGGAAAGATTAAATGAAGGAGGCAGGAGCCTCCATGGCTACGCATGCACACTCCATAAACCAGTGACAGCATTGTTTGGAAATTTGTGCAGAAAGCAAATTCTTCACTCCCACTCTACACCCATTGAATCAAAAACTCTGACATTGGGGTCCAGAATTGTCACCATTTAAAACAGTTCTCTGGATGGTTTTGATGCTTGCTGAAGTTTCATAGACATTGATATCATGATTAGAAAATGCAGCCTCTTGAAAGTGCTTAATATGGACTAAATGTTTGTCCCATCCCCTCAAATTCACAAGTTGAAGCCTAATCTCCAATGGAGCAGTGCGTGGAAGGAACTGAGATCCTTGGACAATGACTGCACCGTGGAAGTGGAACACTCACTAGTGGGTTTAGTGCCATTAAGAGGCTTCTCAAATAACTTTTCTTCTGTTTTTAGCTTATTATGTAATATGCTAGGAAAATGTGCCACCCGAAGACAGTCCCCAGCACAAGGCAACCGAATGACACCTGGGGCTCAGCCTTCCAGCTTTCCAAATAAATAAATATGTTTTTATTGATGAGAGGCCATTTAGTATTTTCTTAGAGAAGTTCCAAAAGGCGAAAACATTGACTGTGAGCTATATAACCATTGAAAGCTGCTAAACAATGCTGCTGCTATTCTTTCAGGTAAAATTGAGATAATAATGCCATCAATATAATAAAGATAAGAAATACAAGTAATTCGTGCACACAATACACTGAAATTGGTCTCAGTAGCAGTGTAAGATATTTGATATTCATATAGAAGCATCAAAAGAAAGCACTGGCAAGAGTTTCCAAACATTCAAGAGGTAAATAAAATGCCAACAAATCTGAAGTACATGCATGTGTTCATATTAATGCCATTATTAGTTTTAGAAATTCTGCTTTTTTCTTCTAGAATGAAAGACACAGGTTTTTGGTTGTCAGATGAAACTGATGCTTCAATTAAAGGTAGGAAAAGATGGAACAAGAAACATGGATGCTTCAATAAATAAATAAGAGTCTTAGAAATGGAATGTAAAAGTATAATAATGAAATATTTGGTGTTATTAAATTTAAAACACTCATGCCTTTTTTGGAAGTGCCTGAAATATCAGCTATTGCAATACATGACGAACACAATAATTTTCTCAAAACTATTGCTGACATGATGCTGTCATCCAACACATTTTTGGTGAAAGAAGTTCACTGCCTCACAAGGAACTCTTTCACTTTATTGTACATTCTTAATTGCCAGTATAAAAGCAAAGTTTCCTAGTCTTAGTCTCTATCCCTTTACTTGAGATTTGGAGGACAGAGTACATGCTAATTAACCTCTAGGGCTCCTGATTCTCTTCTTTCTCTGGAACAGAGATAAGCATGTCAGCTTCACAAATGTGTTATGAGCATTCAGTGGAAAAACAGCCATGGAACACAGTCAATGACACTTTTCAGATGAAAAACTTATGTAAAATAGGAGTAGGGTTTAAAATGGGGCTAAAATCACTATCATTGTTATTTATTTGAGGTAGGTAATAGTGTGAGGCAAAATTTTAATATAGAGGACAAGCTCTGGGAAAACTAATTGACTTTTAGCAAAGGAGGTATAGATTGTAGAAAAGCCCAGAGATCAATGCATACTTTACAACTACAACAGGTTTATAGCATAATGTTTTCTAACAATTCTTACCTAGACAGTTCTCATTGCTATTTATGACATTGTCTTATCTTTGACAACAATAGAATGCAATTTCCATGCCTGCTTGCCTATTTAATCTTTCCTACTTAATACTGTTCTCCTTACTTGTGTTTGCAAATGTTTGGATGTCAGCTTTTTGTTAATTAACTCCTTTAGTTTTTGGTCTTCCTTTTGTGGACTCTGCTGGCTTTTTCTCTCTCTCTCTGTTTTCTTTTTTGGTTTCCAAGTGACAGCTCCCTTTCCTATTTGCCTCTCTTGAGAAGAAGCCAGTGTCAAAATGTTAGCTCCATCCGGTTTCCCATTACCAGCTCTGCAAGTCCCCAGGCCCCTCTTGTATTTAGCAGTCTAGGAGTCATTATGGCCCAAACATCATTTTCAAATTGTCATGTAAATAAATTCACAAGGTTCAAGAAAATAGGAAAATACAAACACCTGTGAAATAATGATTACTTTTGCCTTACCTCATGCCTACTTTGTGTTAGATTTATCCAAATTCTTTTATCGGAAGCTGATATAGTTATGCAGTAACTGTGAAATTAATTATCAGCTAGGAGGGTTAAGGACTTAAGGTGTGAAAATTGCTGGTTGACAAAGGCCATGGCTCCATTACATGTTAAAAATGAAGTAGACAATGTGAACTAGTCTCAGAGCCTGTCTTAAAGATATTAGTCTGTGAAGAAATACACTTGGAAAATGTCCCACGGAGGAAAATTATTCAAAAGAAAGGAACAAAATATAAAAATGAGACATAAAAGTTTTATGAAAAGAATCTTCTCTGATACTGAATATTTTAAAGGAGGTATTTGGAGTTTAGCATCTAGCTATTCTTTATCAGGAGGCAAGCTGAGTTAGATAAGATGGAAATACATGACCTGCGCAGTGTGACTGGAGAATTGGTGTTTTCGCAACTAGCTAGTCCTGGTAATAATATCAGTCAGTACTCTATCCACCAACAGGACTAGGGTGTTACATGGTCCAACAAACTAGTATAGCCATCTAACACACTCATTCCTATGAGCAGAGCATGTGATCATAAAAGCACCAACACAATACTACCTGAGGTATAATAAACAAATGTTCTCTTCTGGATTGAAGGTTATTACCAAGACACCAAGGTTGGTGTTATCAGTGGTCATTCTTTCTCTTCCTGAAAAATAATCCTGTTCAGTTGGCAGCCAATCAAGAGGGGAGAATGAAAATGAGACTCAAAGAGAGAAATATAGAACCTTTGATAAAATGCTCACATCCCTCGATTCTAGCAATTTCTAAGCTAGCTCTGCATCTTGACTGCAAGTTCCCTGTGTCAATACATTTATTTTTACTTGAGCTATCTGATTTGAGTTTCTGATATTTGCTACCAAAAGAGTAATACATAAACCTTCTCAATTCCAAGGTAAGCTTTTCTTTTCTGAATGCATGATTATGTGAAGCCCATCATGAGCCCTAGATGTACAAGTATGTCTAAGAGACACTTACACACTGATGGCTTGTTCACCTCTGGGAAAATAGGGTACCTTATGAATAGGTCCCCATGCTTATGCCAATTGTCATGTGTGAAAGGTGCATGATTATCGCTAGCATCTAGTTCTTGGGGGGCATACCAATCACTGCAGAGGAGATATATCACTTATACATTAACAGAAAGAGAGAAACCTAATGATTAAAGAAGATAATTCCTCTTGGTTGTGTTAAGTTCTCTGTCTTCCTCTTTCTCCTCCTCCTCGTTCTCCTCTGTCTCTTCCTATTCCACCTTTTCATCCTTTCTCTTTTTTTTTCTCTTCTGCTTTTTCATTTTTTAATTCTCCACCCATTTGGAGACCTTACTAGGAAGAAAGTCAATAATCCATTTAACTAACATCTAATTGGGACTTTGTTCTAGTTCATATTTACTCTATAAGTTTTATTTCATTAACCTTATACATACACTTCTGAAGGTTCCAATTTATTTTAGTGGTGTTAACAAAGCCATGTAGGCAGAGAAAATTAGGGGGAATTATACTTACTTTTGATGAAGATCTTTAAAATTTGTAAGGAATACAAAATGAGACGGGGTGGTTGAAGAAGTAGAAAATGAGATGAGAAATTATTAAAGAAAGGTTATGGAAGAAAATATTACAAGCAACATGACTTAGAGCATCTGTTTCCCTCCCTACAGATATCGCCTCTTAATTACTAAGCTTTAGAGTTTATGTTTTATATTATCAAAGGATTAAATAAAATAAAATACTGGATGATGTTAGATTCACAGACTGTAATTAACAACCATTCATCCATAGATGCATTTGTAGTCAATAAATATTGAACGCTAATCTTAAAACCAAAAACTACCATAAGCATTGAAATGGAGTAGCAAACACATGTGACATAGTTGCCTATCTCATTAGGCTTAAAATCTACTAATAAGGGGCTATAAGTCAATAAATGCATATAGACAGTGCTTTCTAACATTTATAAAAATATTTACTGCATTCTGTAAATAGAAGAACATGAAAAAGTTACATACAGAATGGGAGAGGGGCTACTATTGGTTTCTTGAGCTTTAATTCCCCTTGCTATGTCAGTGTACTCCTATTTGCTGTTACTTATTGGAATACTTTGCTCTGGCCATTAAGATTGTTGACATACTTTTGGTGTCAATTTAAATATCACACTGTACTGTCCATCTCCACATCCAGGAGGAATAATACAAGACTTGTGGACCAGCCATAAGACCAATAATATATATTTCTGTTCATTTGGGAAATATAAACCATACATATTAGGAATCTAAGAGGTTATTATATGATTACCTATATAGTTGCTCTTTTGACAATGTTATGGTGTCTCTTAATTTTTTTCTGAGAAATGAAGAACTACCTTACACTCTGAAGTCGAAAGTTTATAAGTTTCTGGCTGAAAAAGTAGAGGTATGAGCCTCTTGGCAATATTCAGTCCTGAAAATAGGCACTGCTTCAACAAGATGATGTTCTTGTGGCTATCTCTAGCGCAACTTACTGTCCAGGGTTTCCGGGCATTTCATCTGAGATCTCTCTTCATCCTGGAATGTCTACAGTGACTTCCATGATTTCTTACAGTTAATAACTTTTGTATTTTAATCATACCCCACCCTATAGTAGAGATGACTCCAAATTGTGATCCTTTCCTATATTTACAAACTAATCCCAGGAAATTTTCCCAGAATGTCCTAAGTCATTACTCCTAAGTGAGTGACCCACAGTACCATTGAAGCTGCAAAGTGAAAGCTGTACTCAGATTCCCTCACTTGAACACTGATAATGATTTTGTCTCCAGAAATAAGTCTCAAAGCTCTTAAAAATAGTTGACCAGATCTTGCTTTAGTTTTTCTCTGTGTTTATATCTAAGAATGCTTGTGAATGTTTGCTTATTGTTCAGATATAGACGGTGGTGGACTAACCTTCCCAAGCAGTGGGTATTCAATGAGAAAATCATTGGTGCAGCTAAGGCAGAAATGTAACCACAAGCACAATACTAAATTTGTATGCCACCTACCATTTACTTTTACTTGTACTGTTTAAAATGAAACACTCTTCTACTCTTTCTATGTGGTGTACAGACAAACTTCACTTTTCAGACTCCTTCCACCTTAGCCTAATGCGTGCCAGCGTTGCTGATGGAAATCCTATGCCTTGGCTAGGTGCTTCAGGGAGTACTCCTCAAACAGAGTCAGCTGCAGGACTTTATAATTCACATTGTGCATTTGAAATGTATCCATTGCCAAGAGGAAACTATTAAGATGCTTAAATAAAAATGAGCTCCAACACTTTAAAAATGTTTTCTCCCATTCCTGTTTGCTTTCACACATGAAGACAGTTTAACAGGATGTGATGAAGCCTCCCAGCATGCAGCTGGTACCCATTTATTTTCTAAGGGAACAACTCTTGGTGTTATGTAATGTACTGTAATTTTCATTAATGTTTGGTTATCTCTTTATGCATTTTATTCATGAGGTTCACGTCTTTACAGTAAATTCCTTAAATCCTCCATAACTTCATTTTGAGTTACTGGATCTGTCCAAAGCTAAGAAACTTTCACTGAAGTAACATCACATTTCTTAGAGCATGCGTTTAATTTGATTGAATTCAATATTTTGTTACATAATTATTTATGAATCAATTCTATTATGAATGAGCCTTCTATCAACATGAAATGATGCTTTCCTTCTATCTAATGCTGTTTGGTCTTGATTTTCATTCTATCTAAAGGGGTATCTCAGAGTTATTTGCCAATCATTTTAACATTATTTTGTAACTGCATTTATGTATATAGCCTGTCTTAGGACTGAAAGAATAAATAATCTGAAATGCTATTCACAATTAATGTGTTTGGAAACCGTTTCCACCTATTGTAGTAACTGACTAAGACTTCAATAAATGAGGTAAAACATTCTGGTATATACATATATAATCACAATTTTCTTCTTCTTTAGTAAACATCTTCTCTAGCAAATGTAATCACAGAGGCATAAAATTGAGCTTATAAAGGTATTTATGATTTGGCCTCAGATAACTGTTAATTTTCTATTTTTGTATTCATCCTGATAGGGTAAGCTATTCTGCAATAACCAACACATTCAAAAGAAATAGGAAGAAAGGAAAGGAAGGGGAGACCTGAGTGGTATAACACTAATGGCCAGTTTTGCTGTGGCTGTTTTGGCATAGTAGGTGAGTTTCCTAGGTACCTCCTTCCTAAGCGGTCACTATGAAATGCAGGCTGTTTCATGCTGTGGTTACACAGCCACTTGGAAAATAGCTCCCTTGTGTTGCAATAGAACAGTGAGAGATGATGTCCTACACAGTGCTTCTACCTACCTTTCTTTCTCTACATCTCTATCACATTTTTATTTCTTGGGAGAGCTTTTTAGTTTATCTTCTATTAATCCACAGGATGGACCATAAGCTTTTCTTTCACTATATTCTTGCATATATATATATTCTTTTGCTGCACTTTGAGTCCTTTACAGTTTTTCCACCACCAGACAGCTGTCTTTCTCCCTCATAATGGCACATTGTTATCCAATAAGCAAAATGTTGATGATGTGTTTCAAAGAGACAGAAGCATTTTGGATCCTTTGAAAAAGTGCTGAAAATTTCCCTACATTTTCTTCTAGCTTTAATTGTAATTTGTTGAGTGATAGTGCCATCAGAATCCTCATGATGATAAGTTATTATTCTTTTTCTCAAATTCAGATGGTTCATTTTCTCACATCGACTTGTTCTGCAAGGATGCAGGAATGATCTGAGCTGGCTCAGTTGTGTCCATAGTGTGTTCATAAAGCTGGACCCATTTTCTCACATAACAATTTGTGCAAGTCTCCTATCTCATCTCTGATTTCAGCTGAACGCAGCAGTTCTATGTGGGTCCTGCCTGCCTCTCGTTGCTGGGTTTGCCTCTTGCTTCACTTCTAAATCTTTCTAGCTTTTCTTGGATCTTTTCGTTGTCAGTTTCATGTCAGGACACAGAATTGTGAGGTGGCTGACATGCTCAGGTTTTTTTTTTTAGTTTAATTTCAAAATGATTGTAAATAAGAAACAAAAACCAAAAGGTGTATCTTCCAGTTGTCAGTTGGGAGAGGGTTTCTTTGTGCTCTTCTGAGGTCCAGCTCCGTTTGTTCTTAGAGCAGCTAATTTCACATAAGACATGTGCGTGGCCTTCCTTCTGGTTTTCCTCTCCACAGCCCCTTGTTCCTCTTTCCGAGTTTTATCTCTCCAATAAAAATCTTTATACATGATACCTATTTTTCAAGCTCTGCTTTTGGAGTGAACCACATTAAGAAGCCATGTTTTGTCAACTGGATTATTGCTATTTCCTTTCCCAAGCATTTTGGAACTATAGTGAAAATTGTTGGTTTATAAACAAAGCCTTTTACCCTCTCCCTTCTAGTTTATGAACTATCAACTGAGGTAGTTTCATATGTTTAATTGTAAAATTAGTGTCATATTATTTCCTGTTTTTCTCAAATATTCAGCCAAAATGATGTCAAAAGTTAAATTCCTCAGTTGTAATTCTTATCAGGACTGGCTATGCTTATGTTCTACTCGTTGGTTTTCTACTTTCCAATAAAGTGAGCTAGTGTCTGTATCCCTATCTATAATAATGATTCTATTTCATGATCAGAATTTCACATTTAGGTATAGGACAATAGACAGTGATGAAATCAGCCTAGAGAAAAACTAATATTACTATAGTTACATAAAACATAGTCACTATGTAAGAAAGGTTACAGAAAAAATTTTGTTTAGAATAAACCTGGGGTCTCTCCCTTGGATAAAGAAATGAGGGAGAGAATTCTTTCTTGGAAAATTAGGATATTTTCTTCCAGTGGTAAACAAGGAAAATAATATTGGCTATCAACTCAGATTTCAAATTGAGGTACAATATTACAAAGACTACAAGGGTCTGTTTTGAGAGAACTTTACACTACCTGCCCTACCTTTGATTGTGCCATCAGTTTAAAATGTTGCACATTTGCACAGGAAACAGGAAGGCTCAGATATAAAAACCAGGATTACTATTTAGATGCCACACTAAACTTTTAGTGTCTACAGTTACATTCTTCGGTAGTTTCTAACTCATAAAGAAATAATATTATTTTGCATTTTCCAGTTTGGTAAAGCAAATTAACTACATTGTTGACTTTCTGTGGTCTCCCTTTGAATGGGAAAAGCGATAAAAATGAAATAATGGCAATAATCACAGTTGCTGGAAAAATTTCTCTACTGTGTGTATAGAGAACACAAGCACTCATAAATGAAAACCTATATGATCAGGTCTTCTTCACACAGGTCACTAATTAGCTTCTATAATTAACACCTTACTGTTGGAGGGAAAACCATGCAATTATCTGGTTTATTCTAAAGGTGAGTCACCTCATTTTAAGCAGCCATCATCCTAGAAATACAATAGTAAAATAACAACTTCTTCTGCATGTTTAAAGGAGTCATAAAGCTCTTCAGCAGTTCTAACTACAACTAGAAGAAGGACCTTTTCCTGCATATATCAGCAAAGAGATTCTAGTGTAAAACTTTTATCTTTTCGACTATGGTACCAGTGAACAGCTTTTTTACTTTTTAAAAGACACTCAGATTTCCTAATGCAAAATATTTAAACTTGGAACATCTCTGTAGCTAGAATTTAAGATTTTAATTTTTGAAATTGTCTTTTATATATTTCAATTTCTTAATCAACCTAAGTAGAATAGTTATTAATCCTAGCTGACTACTCCCTACTCAAAAAAGAATGTTGATAACTAATTGGAGTTCCGTATGCTTCACTTATCTGTGTGTCAGATTCTTCTCCCGTGCTTGGGAAATTTTCGGCTACTACTACTGCAAATAATATCTTGATGTCACCCATGTTTACTCCTGCTGTTTTGTTGACACCTATCAGTTTTCTTTGCTCTTTAAGGTAGAAAAAAAGAATGATGTTTGGTGCAGACAGCAATTAGAAAGAAATCATAAGGGAACAAAAGCTTCAGAACTTATGTCCTGCCACATATCAATTCATTAAGACATGAAAGGTTTTTGATAGGTTGCTTCCTATTAAGGTAATATATTTTAATTTAAATTCTTGAGCTATGTCCTATATACATAAATCTATAATCTTCTATATTTTTCTCCTACTTATCTGGATAAGGAAAACACAATTTTACCTACACATTATTATCCTATCTGTTCCAAGCAATTGAATTGTCTCTTACTGTTGTAAGAAAGAAATTATTAATTATCAATTAAAATTATCTTAAACTCATATGGCACTGTTTTAAGTATTATACATCTATTGGCTCTAGTTCTTACAAAAATGTTTACAGTCATGATTCTTACTCCTGTTTTTAAATATCAGTAACTTGAGGCTCAGAAATGTTCATATGTTTAGAGTATTATGGCTAATTTTATAAAATTCTGACCCATTTTGATGAACTTCTTGATACTACTCGCACTACTCTACATTGTTTTATACATTAGTAGTATTTGTTTTTCTGTCACATAATTACAAGATTTCCCTAGACCCATAAATATGAGCATGTAAGAACACTATCATGAAGGGAGCAGGGACAACAGTGCAGATACTGAGATTTGGATATTGACTGATTAGGAGTCGGAAAACTGTCTCATGGACCGCACTGATCTAACCAGCTGTTTTTTAAAAATAAACTATTATCATAACAGAATTATGCTCAATTGCTCCATATTGTCTGTCGCTTTCACATTACAATAGCAGAGTTGAGTATTTGTGACAAAGATCAGAACGATGGGCTGAAATAATTTATTTTCTAGTCATTTATAGAAAAAGTTTGGCATAGTAACTATATGAAGTAACATCCTGTCAGAGAAAATATATGTGTAATTCACTAAATCAAAGAAACCCAAAATTTAGGATTTTTTTGTATTACATGAAATTTTTCCATGATACTTAAATCATGTTTCCAGCTTTGCTCTTGAAACAAACATACTGACAATTATATTTTCTTTGTGAGATTCTTCTTTTGCAAAAATATTGCTTAAATTGAACCCAAATCTGTCAGTAATTCTGTGTAGATATAATTAGCTTAAAACAAATCATCTTTGAATGCATATAACATATTCACTTTACTGTAAACTCTGGTGAATTCAGCCTCTGAATATTGCTTCTACCTCTGGATTCTGTCTCTGATATGCTTTTTGAATTCAAGATTGCCTGTCTTTCCCCAATTTTACCCTTTGAATTGTTTCAACGGGTAACGATAAAGCTCTTCGTCCTACCTGCTATGAACACAGTAATAGCAACAGCAAAAGTAAACCTTAAAAATTATGTAGCATTTGCCAATCACTTTCCATGTACATCAGTTTAATTGGTACAGCAACTGTCTACGTAATGATCTTAATGCAGATGAGGACTGTAAGAATAAATAATTTACACCAGCATTAATGTATAGCTTTACATTAGAATCTGTATTTTTCACAACATTGATCTTCGTTTAAATGTAGACTCTTCTCTACACATAAACATTCCGTTTCATTACAGAGACCCCTTGAATTGGCTGCCATAATCGCTATTGTATTTTCAACTTTAGGAGACCCATCCTCCAACTCTGGTCTCAAAAGCTAAGTTCTGTGATCCATAGGAGCAGTGGGAAATGCCTGATCAGAAGGCTTCACAGAGCCCCCTCTAACCCAAGAATTTAGAGGGCTTTCTTCCTCCAAGTAAAGCCCAAACTGCAGGCTCTGGGCTAAGTGTTGATTGTCAACTGCTGGAAATATGTCTGACCTTTGCTGTTGAATCCTGCCTGCAACTTTCACCCCTTTGTTTATCTTCTCTGAACCCTGCCCTGCTCACATCAATGTTCAGTACGCCTTCTCCAGTACACTTTTCTAAAACTCTAAGTATTTTGTTAAAATTGTAGGTAGGATGTCTTATTTTGGTTTCTCACCTTTTTTACATGAGTACTAAATTTACAAGTCTGCTTAAAGAAAGGCAATACAGAAAATTGAAAGTGAGGGCTCTACAGTGACAAATCAGATATCCCATCCCAAGCAGGCCCTATAATCACCCTGAGGCCCAAGCAAAGAACTTTATCTCTGAGCCTCGAATCTTTCCCCAAAAAGCAGATCAGAAGAGTAGCTAACTACCATCAGGAAAGAGTTTATTGAAAATTCTTAGGATACTATCATGATGTAGGAAGCCCTGGATTTCTGTATGGATCCATACAACACTCTGAAAGAAAATCTTCTCCTAGAATAGAGATCAGAAAACTTTTCCTTTGAAGAGCCAGATAGCAAATGTAATAGGATTTCTGGGCCAAAAGGCAAGATGGAGGAGAGTAAATTATTCAGTTTTATGAGATAATGAGACAAAGCTGAAGATATGATGTAGTCATACACCAGATGAAAATTTGTACTATTAGCTAATGGACCACACATAAATAAAAATGGGTGCTAAATTTTGGCTAAGGATTATCCTTTCTTATCCCTACTCAAGGAAATAAATAATAAAGACAGTTAAAAATTGCTATAGCTTAATTTGGATTTATTGTTATTTTCACTTTTTCCAACTATGTTTCCTTTCTTCACTAATAGATCCTAAGTTTCTTGGTCTGTGATTGTTTGTTTGGCTAAATTTGTTTTCCTTTTGTTAACTGTTCTCTATCTCTCCACACTGTCTTCTACAGTATAGAGTGATTGTGT
This sequence comes from Dinomys branickii, assembly GCA_004027595.1. Lineage (NCBI taxonomy): Eukaryota > Metazoa > Chordata > Mammalia > Rodentia > Dinomyidae > Dinomys > Dinomys branickii. Next base: position 47,275 of record PVLD010003274.1, on the reverse strand, counting down.
GTGCATGTTCATGTGTAAGATATATATATATATATATATATGTGTGTGTGTGTGTGTGTGTGTGTGTGTTTGTGTGTGTGTGTGTGATTAAAATATATAGAAAGCTACTAGAATACAGTGATTATATACAATATATATTACATATGTGTGTGTGATTTCTGTGCTATAGGTGCCAAATAAATTTAAGTACCTTAAATAATATTTCCGCAAATTTCTACATTCTTTCTTTATATCTGTTACATTTCTTTGCACCATTGCAAGCTTACAAGGTTTTTTTGTTTTTTTGTTTTATTTTTGGGTTTTCTTTTAATGTACCATGCTGTCATTAGGGCACACACATGTTTTTCCAAGCAACATTGCTCAGAGGCTCTTTTTGGAAAATTAACTCACAATTACCTAAGGTAAAAAGACTGATGGAATTTAAGTCTGATAGCTCATTACTTCTTCATATTTTGTAGAATCCAGGAATACTTTTTTTTTTATTTTAAAAGTAAAAGCACAAAAACATATTAACAAACGGTTATGCTTTGAGCAATTTTGGAAGGCTGGTATAGGGAAACTATCAAACACACTTTAAGATGTTTATCTTTCATTCAGGAATAAAAGGTATATACATTCTTACTGCTTTTTAAAATTTTCTCACAACTGAGTGAGAATGGACTGAGATGATATATAGTAAATACCTTTAATTATATTTGCCTATAAATTCAATTTCATGGTCCCTTACTGTTATGGTTTTTCTCTTAATGTTCCTGAAAAGCCTCATGCAGTCATGGAGCAGGATTCTAGGGTTATGACTGATTCATGGTATAGTGCTAGAAGTACGGATGTATGTTTTACATGGGCCTTGGGGTGGATAGTTTGCATACAATGTAAGAGAGTGAAAGAGAGTGCTTGCCATTGCTTCTATCTTTTGTTCTTCTTGCATTTGCTATCTTGTGCTGCCATGAACTGTTGCCCTTTGCCATGTGTCCCTCTGCCTTGGAGCCAGCTGAATATGGACTGATACCTCCACAAACAGTGAGCTTTCCTTCCTTAATTTTGGGTGTCAGGTGCTTTGTATCAGCAATGAAAAAAAAGTAACTAAGATTGAATTTGGTATCAGGAGTGGGGTCTTACAAGATCTTTGGAGCTTACAACTTAACACAGATTGCTTGGGATATTCCACATGAGACTACAGGACTTAATGTATTTCCTGCTGGATTTTGGAAAGGGTATTATGGAGATTTAGGTTTAATTTAGGTAGAGATCTCCTCTGATGGACAATGTCACATTGGTGTGAGGAAAGGTGCAGCAACGTTTCTATAACTCAAACAGAAAATGTCTTAAAGTACACATTCATAAGAAATGGCCCAGGTTCTAGAACATGGAACCTGAATACAGATTGTTAATTCAAATGTACTTCTTCCTAGAAGAACGTGAACTGTCACAGATTTCTTTTGGTGTTGGTTTTATGTTCAGTGTGGAACTAGAAACACCATATAATTTTTAAAAGTATTCATCCATGAAGTGGGAACTTCAAATACATTATTATGTAATAAGTTTTCTCAGACAGGGAAACAGGGTATAAAAGTGTCTAAATTACTGAACCTAATTCAACTACTAAGTGGCAAATCTGAGTCATAAAGCACGTATATTTTATTCCAATACCCATGTATATATCCATGAGTAATTTTTCATTAGTAATTTTATTTTATTCTTTAATTTTTAAATTTTGGGGGATACTAAGAATCAAAATCAGGACCTTGTGCTTGTCAGGAATGTGCTGTGCCGCTGAGCTATAGCCCCATCATCAGTGATTTTAAAACCAGAAATCCAACTATACTTTTTTAATAAAACACAATAATTTCTAAGGAACATTTACTTCTGTTATTGTTTTTATTAATTCTACAAAGTAGATTTTTGTGTGCTGAACTTATCTGTAGGATGGTAAATTAAAATATATTAGAGGACAGAAAAATCTAAATTTTAAATTTAAATTTGTTTGTAATACCCTTGTGCCATTTCCCTACAAAGAATCTTGGTACTATATCATGGTGATATTTCTGCTTTCATATCTCCATACCTGAGATACCAGTTCAATTCTGAAATATTCTTTCTTGGTTTTGTGCTGGCCTCTGTTATTCACTCTACATTTTCTAATCTGGTGCTTTCTTTCATCCAGTTCCATGGCTTCAACCAGATATACTGGATACTTCCAATGGGAAAATTCATTCTTCTCAAAATCAGTCTCCCTAAAGAGGACAGTTGGTGCTACGTTTCATATTTAGGATGTTTCTCAAATTATTATATGTCAGAGATGGGGACTTCTGGAAGGTAATTAGATCATGGGTCATCATGCTCATCAGTGGATAAGTCCATCCTTACACATGCTGTTAGGAGTGATGCTAGAATGTGCTGCTAGGTTAAACAGATGCGTCACTGCTGGTCTGTCTTTAAAGAGTACATGTTTCTGGCCCTTTTTGATCTCTAACCCTCCACTTTTTCTTCCTGGTTCACATGGGTTGAACAACTTTCCTTTGCCAGGTTCTCATGGCATTCCTGCCTTGAAGACAGCCGATCACTGACTGAATCCTCTAAAATCATAAACCAAAACACCTTTCCTTAAGGTGTCTATATCAGGTGTTTTGTCTTAGCAATGAGAAAATGACTCATATATCTGGACATGCTCCTTATCCTGAAAAAGCAACTTAATCATTTTCATGATGAAAAATATTAGATTTTGTCTTCAATTAAAATTCTGGCATTTAAAAAAATTCTGACATTTTTAATGCTTAAATTTTCTGACCAATTTTGTGTGCTTATATCTGGTAATCTGAACAACTAATGTGGAGACAATATGCAATATAAAAACCATTGGTGAGAGTCCTCCCTCCTCCCCTGGTTGGACTGGAGCTGCACCTCGGACAGCGGCAAGAACTCTGGTGAGCTGCTGCTGCCCCCTACACACCAGCTTGGGACCAGGCAGAGACCCAGACAGCTCTAGGGGTCTGGGGTCCACTCCCCACACCTCCCTTTATCTCCCTTCCCCCCATTGGAGGAGAGCTGCACCTCAGAGAGAGGCAGGAATTCAAGTGTGCCGGCCCCACCTCTGCGCCACCAGCTTGGGAGCCAAAGGGAGCCCCAGACAACCTCAAGGAACTTGGGTGCTCCTGGCAGCCCCCAACCCCCACCCTCAGGGGAGCTATGCTGAAACTCAGACAGCTTTGGGAGACTCAGTGACAGCATACCTACCCCTCTTCTGGTGTGGGAACTGGGCAGGCTAGTGGCAGTGTATGGAGACAGGGTGACCACCACCCACTCACTACTATACCCCAGTGGAAACAGGACTGAAACCTGGACAGCTTGGGGAACCCTTGAGTGGGAACCAAGCTGAGCCATAGTAAACTGAGGGGCACTGGAATCACACCCTGTGCGCACACACACACCACTGAGGGAGTCACACAGAGCAAAGGGACTTTGAGACCTTGCCCCGCTACTATGACATCACACTGGGAGTGAGGCTGAGCTCCAGGGAACCTCTGCATCTCTGAAAATGACAAAATGAAGGAGCAAACTGCAATCTCATACCTCTACCCCTCCCAGAATAAGTCCAGGTGATATCAACACAGACCAGATTGGAAGTCATACACCTGGAATTTCTGAAATGATAGCAGCTGAAGTAAAGAAACAACTCCATCAGGCCATAGAGGACATGAAAACTGAAATAATGTCTGAAGTAAAACAAGAAATGACATCAATAATGAAAGAATTGCTTAGCATATCTAAAGAACACATGGAAAAAATAGAGGAACACAGTAAATTAATGGAAACTTTGAATGGACAGTATAGGAAACAAAGGGAATGCATAAAACAGATTCAAACAGATATCCAGGAAATTAAAACTTCCATCGAAAGCTGGCAAAACTGCTTAAATGAAGCTGAAGATAGACTCTCAGACCTTAAAATAGCATTGCTGTGAATGACCATGAAAGGAAGGATCTTTTAAAAATAAGAAACCAAGAAATAACAGTTCAACAGCTGCAAGGCGAAGCTAAGTAAAGCAATGTAAGGTTGTTAGGTATCAATGAAACAGCAGGTGACAGCACAAATGATATTAACAAAACTATCTGTGGAAGTAATAGCAGAAAATTTCCCAAGCATGGAATAAGAATTGGATATCGAGGTAAGTGAAGCTTATAGAATTCAAAAGAGCCATAGCCAAAATAAATCTACACCCAGATATATAGCGATCAAGATCCCAGAAATTCAACAAAAGGACAGAATGAGAGAAAAGAAACAGATCTCCTATAAAGGAAAGGCCATCAGAATCACGGCAGATTTCTCAGCACAAACCATCAAGTCAAGAAGAGCTTGGAGTGAAATATTTCAGGACCTGAGAGAAAACAACTTCCAACCCAGATGGATATATCCTGCAAAACTATCCTTCAAAATTAATGGAGAAATAAAATATTTCCATGATAAAGATCAACTGAAGAACTTCACGAGTGTCAAACCAAACCTAAAAAGAGTTCTAAATGATATTCTAGAAAGGGACAAACAAAACCCCACAACTTTAAGAACAACAACAGAATGGAAACACCAAGCAGAGTAAGCAATTAAACAGAGGGAAACAGGAGAAACCAGTAGCAGGACACAACACAACAATGATAAGCCAATACATATTACTTATAACCATCAATGTAAATGGCCTCAATTCACTGACCAAAAGAAGTAGACTGGCAGACTGGATCAAGAAACAAAATCTGACAATATGCTGTATTCAGCAAACACATTTAACACAAAAGGAAACTCATAGACTGAAAATTAAAGGATGGAAAACAATATTCCATGTGACAGGTACCCAGAAAAAAGGGGAAGTTGTTATTCTGTCTGTAGACAATGGGAATTTCAAATGAAGAACAATTAAAAGAGATAAAGAAGGTCACCACATACTTGTGAGCAGAAAACTTCAAGAGGAAGAGATAACAATCATAAACATCTACCCAAGTGTATAAGACAAATTTTAACAGACATGAAAATTGAAATGAGCATCAACACAATCATAACAGGTGACTTCAATATCCCATTGTCACGAAGAGATAGATCAACTAGACAAAAATATTAGCAAAGAAGTAAGAGAACTAAACCAAATGTGAACAAATGGACTTCGTAGACCTATACAGAGTGTTCCACCCAACAGCATCAGAATACACATTATTCTCAGCTGCATATAGAAGATTCTCTTAAATAGACCATGTGCTAACACTTAGAACATGCTTAAGGAAATGCAAAGGAGTTGAAATTATCTCTTGCATGCTATTGGAACGTAGTGCAATGAAATTGGAAATTAATGGCAAAGGAAATCACAAGAACACCATAAACACATGAAAAAGAAACAGCGCCCTCCTGAACAATCAATGGGTCACAGATGAAATCAAAGAAGAGACTAAACACTGTACAACTAAATGAAAATGTAGAGAAAACTTACAGGAACCTGTGGGACACAATGAAAGCAGTTCTTAGAGGGAAACTTATACCAGTGAATTCCTACCTCAGGAAAACAGAATGAGCACAAATCAACAATATTATGCTACACATCAAGCTTCTAGAAAAAGAAGAACAAATCAAACAAAAAGCCCAGAGAAGGCATGAAATTATAAAGCTCAGGGTAGAAATTAATGCAATGGAGACTAAAAAAGCAACACATAGAATTAATGAATCAAAGAGTTGGTTCTTTGAAAAAATAAAATTGATAAACTCCTAACCATCCTCATGAAACAGATGAAAAAAACCCCTGAAATACATGCAATAAGGAATGAAAGACATGTAATCACTAAAGATCCTGTAGAAATTTGGAAGATCATCAGTACCTACTTTGAAAATCTTTACTTTCACAGGATGGAAAACATAGAGGAAAAGGACAAATTTCTTGATACATATGAACTACAAAAGCTGAACGAAGGAGACATAAAAATCCTGAGTAACCCTATATCAGCAAATGACATTGAAAATGTAATAAAAAGCTTGCCAATGAAGAAAAGCCCAGGTCCTGATGGATTTACAGCTGAATTCTGTAAGAAATTTAGAGAATATTTCACAGCAATACTTCTCAAACTCTTCAAGGAAATTGAAAAGGAAGGAATTCTCCCCACCTCATTCCAGGAGGCAAGTATTACCCTGATACCAAAAAAAAAAAGACCCAACCAAGAAAGAGAATAGTAGGTCAATCTCCCTAATGAAAAGAGCAGCAAGAATTTTCAAAAAAATACTAGCAAACAGAATGCAACAAATCATTAAAAAGATTATACACCATGCCCAAGTGGGACTTATCCCAGGAATGCAGGGTTGGCTCAATATATACAAATCAATTAATGTAATACACCACATCAATAGAGCCAGAGACAAAAATCATATGATCATCTCAATTAATGAAGAAAAAGTTTTTGATAAAGTCCAACAATTATTCATGATAAAAACCCTACAGAAAATTATTCATGATAAAAATCCTACAGAAAATTGGCATAGATGGACTTTACCTCAGTCTCATAAAAGACATCTATGACAAACCAACAGCTAACGTCATTTGAAATATTCAAAAACTGAAAGCTTCCCCTTTAAAGTCAGGAACAAGACGAAGATGCCCACTGCCACCACTCCCATTCAGCAGAGCTCTGGAAATGTTAGCAATCAGACAGGAGAGAGCAATAAGTGGGGCAAGGGTAGGGAAAGAAGTGAACTTATCATTATTCACCAGTGACGTGATACTTTACGTGGAAGACCCCAAAGACTCCACCAAAAGGCTCATAGATTTAATCACCAAATTCAGTAGCATAGCAGGATACAAAGTCAACGCACAACAAGCAATAGCATTCCTGTACAGAAATGACAAGCAGACTGAGAGAGAAATCAATGAAACTGCACCTTTCAAAATAGCATATAAAAAATGAAATACTTAGGAATCAATCTAACAAAAGCAGTAAAAGAACTATAAAATTACAGTACTCTGAAAAAAGAGGTCAATGAGGATTTCAGAAAATCGAAAGATATTCCTTGATCATGGATTGGAAGAACCAACATTGTGAAAATGGCCTTACTCCCAAAATTGTTCTACACATTCAATGCAATCCCCATTAAAATTCCACCAGTATACCTCACAGATCTATAGAAAATATTCCTAAAATTCATCTGGAATGAGAAGAGGCCTAGAATTGCAAAATAAATCCTGAGAAACAAAGGAAAGTTAGGAGGCATCACAATCCCTGACTTGAAATTATACTACAAAGCTACTGTGATAAAGTCAGCATGGTACTGGCAAAAAAACAGACCTGAAAATCAATGGAACAGGTCTGAAGATGCACACACAGCTACAAATACACTCAGCCACCTTATTTTTGACGAAGGGGCCAAACATGTTCATTGGAAGAAAGATAGCCTCTTTAACAAACGGTGCTGGAAAAACTGACTTTCCTCATGCCAAAGACTAAAACTAGATCCGTATCTATCACCGTGCACTATACTAAAGTCAAAATGGATCAAAGATCTAAATATCAAAACAGAAACACTAAATCAACTGGAAGAAAATAACAGGTGAAACTCTTGAATACATAGGGGCAGGCAAAGAGTTCATGAACAAAAGCCAAACTACACAGGAAATACTTCAAAAAATCATCAACTGGGATCTCATCTTACTGAAAAGTTTCTGCACATCAAAAGATATCACCAACAGAGTGAAGAGAAAATCCACAAGTTGGGAAAAGGTATTATCCAACTGCCCCTCAGACAAAGGATTTTTATCTAGAACATATAAAGAATTAAAAACAATCAGACCACAAAATTCAAAGATTCAATCCAAAACTGGGCACCTGAGATGAAGCATACTTTCTCAGATGAAGAAATACTAATGGCGAACAAATACATGAAAAACATTCAACATCATTAGCCATTTGAGAAATGCAAATTAAAACAACACTGAGATTCATCTCAGCCCACAAAGAATGACTATCATTAAGAAATCAACTAATGACAAATCCTGGAGAGGCTGTGGGGAAAAAGCAACAATTCTCCCCTGCTGCTGGGTGTGTCAATTGGTGAAACCACTGTGGAAATCCATCTGAATATTCCTCACAAAACTAGGATTGGAAGTCCCACTTAATCCAGCTCTTCGCCTTCTGGGTATTTTTCCAGAAGAATTAAAAACATTATACCACACCGATATGTGTGCACCCATGTTTTTAGCAGCATAATTTGTCTTAGCTAAGTCTTAGAAACAACTCAAATACCCACCAGCTGAGGAGTGGATAAAAAAGATGGTATTGCTATACAATGGAGTATTACTCAGCTATAGAAAAGAAACTCTTGAGGCTTTTATAGGTAAATGGATGCAACTAGAGACCATATTCATAAGTGAAATAAATAGAACTCACATGTGTAAGCACGACATTGTCTCCATGGTGCAAGAACATGAAAAAGTAAATACAATTCAAAACGTACAATGGATAATAAGAAAGGGAAAGAAACTGCTCAAAGGAAGGAGCAACTGGGATGAGGGAAAGAAGAGAAAGTACTAAGGCAAATTATATATATATATATATATATATATATATATATATATATGGATGGTATAACTGTACTCTTGGTGTCTGATGGTTTGTTGGGAACAGCTAATGTTTAAAAGGTTTTGTCCTTCTATTTTGACCAGTTTTGCATGCTTGTATCTTGTAATCTGAGCAACTTATGTGACAACAGCAATTTGCGGTATAACAACCAATGGTGAATTTCTACGATCCTGCCTAGTGCCACTATGTATTGTCTCTAATGTTCTTTTAAATTATTATTTTCTTTGTCTCTTTAATTATTTGATCAATCTTCTATTCTTACATCTGGTAATCTGAGCAACTAAATTGAACATAACAATATGTAATATAACAACTACTGTTTATCCCTATCATTTGGTTTGAAACCCTGTATCATTTCAAATGTCTTTGCTTTGTGTTTTGTATTTTGCTTTTGTTCTTTTTATTTTCATACTGTTTTCTTTAAGATTAAAACAGAAATTGGTGAATTCCTACCATATTATTTATACAAATTCTGCATGATTTCAAAGGATTTTTAATTTTTTAAATTCTGTTTAATGGTTTGATCAATCTTGCATTTTTACATCTGGTAATGTGAGCAACTTCGCTGAAGTTAACAATATGTAATATAACAACCACTGTTAATTCCTATCATTCTGTTTTGAAATCATATATCATTTTATTGTTTTTGTGTTGTGTTTTGTTTTGTTTTTGTCTATGTTATTGTTATTTTGTTTTTGAGTTTTATTTTCTTTAAAATAAAAATTTCTGACACTTTTATAATGATTTTTGGTAATAAATACTGAGTTAAATATCATTCATCTTGATTATTGATAGTTTTGACTTATCTTCAAGTTCTGTACCTACAGAGAGTACTTATTTTATCACATGCCTTTCCCTGCTAGAGTCAGTTACCAATTCCTGAATCCAGGCTGACTGCAACTAAATCTCAGGTCCACTTCCTGGTCAAATTTCCTTGAGCAAACTACTTAACTTCTCTGCACACACTTTTCTCATTAATAAATTGGTGATTATAATAACAGTGTAAATAAAAGAGGTATTGTTATTTCTAAAGAAATACTATATGGAAAACATTTAGAATAGTTTTAGCTAAATTTAGGTGTTATTGATTTATTTACTGTTATTAGTAGATTTGTATATATCACTAAGCAAAAGTCATTTAAAAGTAAAAGTCCACCTTTACAGGTAGCCTACACACAAGATACTGAAAGGTAATACATAAAGATAATGATCATCAGGGTATATTAGTCAGCTTTTCTGTCACCAGGATGTACTACCCAGCAGCCATAAGCTAAAGGAGTAGAGGTGTAAGTTGGCTTATAGTTCCAGGAAACACAGTCCATAGTCAGGCAGCTTCAAAGTAGAAACTTCTTGGAGGAAAGGTATGGTGGGCAAAGATACTTCACGAGTGCTGAGAAACAAAACAGAGGGACCTGCCAGAGAAGAAACAGTAAAGAACCCGATATAGGCCCATGAAGTCATACCTACATGACCTGCCCAGACACACCCTGAAGTGTGTATCTTTTCATAATCCCCAGGGTGGTTTCCAGGCTAGTCAAGTTGACAGTCCATTTTGACCATTACACTGGATGAATACAAAAAGTCTGTATTTGGAGCAATACAGTGAAATAAAATATTTTTCCATGTCATTTGGCAAATCTGTCTTGACTAAGAAGCACTGTTTAGTGTGAGCCTTCTCAATTCCTAGCTTTTACATAATTATGACTTTCATTAATGTGTCTTTGAGTAAATATGCTTTTTAACTGTCTTAAACCTGACTAAGTCAAGAATTTTCCATATTGTTCCTATGTCTCTAAAAGCGCAACACTATCGAGGCATATCATAGCCCTTTGAAAATACACTTGATAAGATCATAAACTTTTTTGAAAATATTGAATCAAAACTATTGACAAAGTTTCTTGGCACAGAAACTTTCAATTCTTTTGTGAATGTAAAAAGTCCTTAACTGTCAGTACATTGTGAAAATCTTTGTTATAAACATTTGAAGTGCTATTTTCTAATAAGATATTAATGTTTCTGTGCATTTTAAGTCCAGAAAACACAGGTTATATTTTTACTTATGTCCGTTATTGCTACTTTTTTAATCTACTGTGTCTTGATCCTTTGTAACTTAGCTCAAATACAATCACAGTGGAGATACTTACTTTGACCACTGCATGCATGTCACTTAGTTATTTAAGCACTTTGGTAGAACCTGTTTGTTTAAGGAGCACAAAAGAATATGCCCAACCATTTGTCTGTAAATATTTCAAGGTCATCTAACAGCTAAGTATAAACTTAGCTCCTGGTATATAACTTAGCAATGCCTGAAATCCTCAAAAATTTTGAACAAATGAGTGGACAGAGGAAATGAATGAAAAGTCATCAGCCTTTCACACTAAAATGCTTGAGGAATCCAAGGGCTCAGTAATACTTAGGCTAATCATGCCTAGATTTAGGGAATAGTAGTTAGATAGATTATTTTCATTCATTTCTTTCCTCCATTCTCATAACTAATCAGTTACCAAGGCTGGATGTTTTATACAAATAAATATCTCATAAAAATATCTATGCTTTTTCCATTTCTGATTAACACCCAAAATAGTCACTTCAAAGTACATGTGTGATAGCCAACTATTTTGTATATAAAAACAAAGCTTAAAGAGACTTCAGACCCTATCTAGACCTGTTCTGTCTCTTCATGCTGTCATATTATGGCAGATTATATGTTTCCAAATGTGACCCGCACAATATTTTATTGCTAGTGATGTTCTTGGACCATAAAATGTGTGTATCCTTCCCTTGAAACTGGGCCACCTTTGTTAAGAACTTGGTCAGTACAGTAATGTCAGTACAATGCTAGATCATAAGAATGTCAAGCACATAAGTTTTACTATCTTGAGTACTAACTCAGTCATCATTCTGGGAGGAAGCTAAATGATCATGTGGAGAAAGCACATAGATGAGCTCTAGCTGACAGCCACATCTGAGCATCCACCCTACAGCCAGCAGTGTCTGCTGTCTATGCATGTGATACATCCAACATCCAGCTGTCAAGTGATACCTCTAATGAAGCCACATAGACCCCAGACAGTATGTCTGTATTTCAGGCGAAAAAGCAAAATATGTTATTGTATTAATAATACATTAAACTATTACATGTACAAATTGTCATTAGGCTTTGTCATGATTTGATGCATAGACATACCTTGAACACTCTTCAGGTACCATATTCCTTCTGTCATCTAGCCACGCTGACTATCTTTTAGACCCTTGGGACTTGTTTATTTTCCTTTGCTCTCACATATGGTTTTCCTTCCCTGGAGTGCGCTATTTCACTTCCAATTAATTTTTCAGCCAATTTCTGTTTTTCTTTTAATATTTTCTCAAGCATCTCTTTTTACAAAAGATTGTCGAACTTCCAGACTAGCTGTCAGCATTTTTGTTTCTGGCTCTTTTAGTACTTTTGATTTTCTAATTGAGATCACAATTTGATTAAATTCAGCCAAGAAACTTGACTAAAAGCCTCATCATGGTCAATCTCTTTGCTCACATGAATGAATTTCAGAACGCACTGTAATGTACAGTTATATCAAATCTTCGTAAGTCTTTGTCAAATTGTTGGTGAAAATAATTTAGTAATCACTTAACATATTTACCTAACTCCTAATCTGTAGCATGCAGTGTTCTACATATTAAGAATTTACTGTGAACTTGCATACCTAGTTCTTAGTCTTTATAGGGTTCAGATAAAATTACAGAAATAATTTCACATAGTGATAACATGCTGTGGATAAAGACAAATCAGAATATAAAAGAGAAGGAGGATGGAGTGAGTATTTCGACAGCATTGGTTTGTAGGTTCTGATTAATTAGGGATCAGAGTAAAGATATATTCCAGGAAAAAGGAAAAGCATTTGAAAAAATTCCTGTAGTAGAAAAATACTTCAAAACTAAGAAGACATGGGATAGAGGGACTGGAGAGTGAAAGTGGAAGAGTAAGGTAAATCAGGGAATTGTATTCTAAATTATTGTCATTTTATGACATAGAAAGGACTGTGTAGTTTCTTGTCAGTTTCTTTTGTAAGTATGGTAGTAAACTATGTATCGTAGTTACAAAGTACCAAACACACCAGGTTAAAGGAGGAAAGGTTTATTTAGCTCACAGTTTGTACAAGTTTCAGTCCATTATGGGCTGCTTCTAAGACAGGGTGGTATGGCAGAGAGGCCACCTGTTCATGAAGGCAGAAGACCCCAAAAGCAACAAGATAGGAGAAGGGAGTAAGCCTCATGCCACCCCTTATATTGCATGCAGGCTACCCACCCTAGGGCATATGTAGCTCTTAACCCTTAAACCCAGAATTAGATCATGAATCAATCACAAACTCTAGATTCAGTCACATCGGAAAAGCCACCACCCATGACCACATGAGGCTTTGAAGGGACATTCAGACACAAACCATAGCACTGTGAATGAATCAGGGAACCTGATTTTATTTATTTATGTGACAAAAGGTTTGTGGGTGTAAAATATTCTCTGTTGGGAGGGATGGAGGAGTAGAAGCAAAGACACTACGGACTATGGCAGTGGACCACACCAGGAATTACTGTGGGTCACATCGTACTAGAGGTTCGGGAAAGGTACTGTAAAGAGTACAGAGGCTAGATCTGTTTAGAAAGTTGAACCGATGAAATTTGCTGTCTTAAAAAATGAGTTTGAGACCTTTCCATTTTCTTCCTCTCATGTCTTTTCTCCTGTATTCTTCTTTTTTTTTTTTTTTTTGCAGTACTGGGGATCGAACTCAGGACCCTGCGCTTGCTAGGCAAGCGCTTATTCCACTGAGCTATATCCCCAGCCCTCCTGTATTCTTCTTGATTCTTACTTTTCTATCAGTGTTCCACAGTTCTCTAGAACTCTAGCAAAATATGCTGGTCCTCTGAAGTTTTATGCCCATCTGGTGCTTAATGACAAAATTAAAAGCTTTGGAGTTAAGAATCCCTCTCAATGAGTCATTATTTCCAGAGGTCTAAGTTCTTTAACTCTGCAATTCTTTTCCTTGTTGCAATAAACAAGAAATCCTCCCTGGGTGCTTCTGTTAATATGTCTGGTTGCATCCTTCGCTCCCACCCACATGAAATTAACAGCATTTTCTTCCCCAGTACACAAGTGCCTGTGCTGCTTTACAGGTGAATTAATTGTTCATTTCATTTGATTTTCTTCAAATGAGCTCCAGTTTATTTCTCCTCAATTTGTCTTTGGCAGATTTATTTTAAAAGTCTTTTATTTCAGTTCCTAAAGTATTTATCCTCTGGGTCTCTTCTTTTTCCTGTACGATGGGAGACTAATTATTCTTCTTGTAATGAAGTTCTAAATGTATCCCATATGGTGGTATACGTGTGTGCAGACCAGAGATACTTTGGGATGAAATAAGTGAACTCTTCTCATGGGGTTTCCTTATAAACTTTGCTTTGTAATGATGATAAGTTCAAAGATTCAGAGACTCTGGTTGCTATAGAGATCATCTTTCCCCACTTTCCTCCTTCAACAGATAGGAAGAGAAAAGTGAGGACTACTCAGCTTGATCATGAAAGAATTAAGAGCAGGAAATCAAGAAACTTGAGTTCTATTCCCAAATCTGCCGGTGACATTTTAAAACATCTTTTATATTACTGTCTCTTGAATTCCAGATGATAGAACTGGTTCAAAGAGAGAGAGAGAGAGAGGATATAAATTCTTCAGAGTATTGCCTATGTCTTCCATTCCAAGTCAGAGTTTCTTTTAAAGTAATTATCTGTGCTTATAAATAATATAAATTAAATAATTACCTTCATGAAAGTCCAAGTCCCTCCTGTCCATGTTTTTCTCATCTTACCTTATAGATAGTAGGTACTAAATATTTTTCAAGGAATGAGTCAATTAAATAATATTGTAATGTGCCTATTAGGTTTACAAAAATGTAGCAAGCATTGTATCTATGTAAGTTAACTTAATGTATAAGACTAAATACATTAACTTAATCTTCACAAGAAGATAGTGATATCTGGAAATAATAAAGTCAAACTGAAACTTAGTAAGTTGAAATAAATTGATAACAGCCAGCCCATTTGCAGAACTGTAATGTGCATGTAATTCGTGCGATTTCAAAATCAAATCTTCAGTCTTTCCAAAACACCAAACCAATAATTAGCATGATCGCTATGTTCCAACCAGCAATGCTAACAACTGTTCATATTTTACTTCATTAATTTTTCAAAATGACCCTTGAAAGGAGGTGAAGTTTCATTCACATCAGGAAACCAAAACTTGATATTTCTAAGCATATTTGTCCAGATAACTTAACTAGTAAATGGGCAAGAGTTTTACTTCCATTTCATATGATAAAACAATAAAAATTTACCTGTCTGTTTATTTGTTCGCTTTTTATGGTGCTAAGGATTGATCCCAGGGTCTCACATATGCTGGAGCTGCTGGACAAAAACTCTCCCTTGGAGCTATGATTCTGTTTCCTGTACACATTTAATTATCATATTTTCTATCCTGATGGATTAAGCATGTCCTTTTTCAGAATAAGTCATGTCACTTTGTAGTTCTTAGAGATCCATAGTCTTCACATTTCTTTAAAGCTACTTTACCTTCCTAGTGAAAACAGAAAGGCATTTTACTTGTCATTACCAAATATACAAATGGAGAAATACTGAGACAGAGGAGAAGCTCTAAACTCTCTAGGTTTTCCAGTGCCAGCCAAGAGGGGTGTGGCTTGGCAGGAAGCTGACCTGCTTATCCTGCTGTCTCCTCCCCGCACCACTTCCTCCCTTTCCATGGCAGGGACGCCATCCTTTGGGGTCCTTCCTGAGTATCTAGTGTGTGCTCTCCTCCAGCCCACCTAGGATGAGTGGGGATAGACCACCAGTATAGTGCCTCTTCCTGCAATCCATCCACTTCAGCGGCCCTTGTCCCTTTGAGGAAGGAGGAGAAGGCACCGTGGCATGGCTCAGAGCAGGGAGGGAGGGATCTTGGCCCATTTTTAACATCCACAGATCCTCACGACCAGGCTTTCAAAAGATTCCCTGGCTTCAGCTTTGCGCCCTCACTGGGTTACCACCTGGAGCCCTGCACCAATCACAGGTCTGTGGCTGCTGTCCAAGCGGTGCTCCCCGTACCCTTCTGAAATTATTCAGGAGGGCACTTTCAGGGCGCTGTCCTCCCTGTGCTGTAGCACAGGCCCTGTTGAAGTAAAAATTCCCTCTGGTGGTCCTTTAAACTTGCTCATGATTTATATCTTGGTTAATATGGCTCCAAACATCCTGCAAAATGTCTTCTTAGGACTCTTATTTTGAGTAGTGTGGACAGAGCATCATTTCAAAAAAAAAGGTTAATGAACACTAGGAACTGTTAGCAGAGAAGAGCTCCAGAGACCAGCAGCGAGTGGAGACCAGAAGCGGAGACGAATGCAAGCAGAATCAACCCACCCTTTTGGGCACAGGCCTGTTCCAGTCAACAGTAGCCAATAACAGCACCTGACAAAGTCGACTTACAGCATCTGGCACAATTCAGCACCAGCTGGTGCTGGGCAGGAGTGGCAGTGACCAACAGCCAGCTGTGTCAACTGCTGGCATCTGGCATTATGTAGTGTCGTCTAGTGACCTCAGAACAACTAGCAGAACTGCACTTCGCCAATTTGTGAGTTCCATCTGAATCCTGCAAAAGAACTCTCGACTGATTGTCAACAATATCGTGGATTATCCAAAAGATTTGCAATAAATAAATAAATAGCAAAATACCAAATTTAGTTTAGTTTTGAGAGACATGTTTTAATATGTGAACACCCCTATTAGAGCATGAGGAATGGTAGAAGTCAGGTATGTAGTAATACTATCCCTGTCCTTAGCTTTCTGAAAAGTCTCTGCTGGCACTAGTCCCCAGTTTTTATCAGATGAGTTCCAAATTCCCTGGAGTGGCTTTCAAGTAGGTTCAAATACTTTTCATGCTCATAATATCTTTCATGATACAACTTTTTCTTGTTCTCAATTGATGAGTTTCAGAAACACCATGTACTGATATGCCGCTGGTCATTTCATTTCTATCTAAGCTTTCTTTCTTTTGTCTTATTTTACCAGGAAGCCGGTACCTTTTATTTATCCTTTATCCATTTGGATATAGTCATGTTCTCTAAGAGTTGAAAGGTTTAAATAAAATCTATGTAGTATTTGGAACATGTTTATGCTAAAAAATTATCTATTGTTTATCTAAAATTCAATGTTAGCCAAGTCTTAGATTTTTGTTTGTTTGTTGTTTTCTTGTTGTTTAGGGTTGGAGGTCTCTGGCAACTGTCTATTAGAATTATTCTTCCTCTTAAGTATTTGTGAGATTCCACAGGTCTGTGCCCAATTGGAATTTTATTTAGCTTCTCTATATAAGCCTTCAACCATGTTTCATGAGTAATTATTTACCTCTGTAACATTGACAAGTGTGGCTAGGAAGAGAGAGAGAATGAGAGAGGAATATATTGGTAGTTCTTAACGTTAATAGTACTACAGGTTTCAACTTGTTTCATAGTTATCTTAATACCTCATAGTTGATTTTTTAATTTTAAAAATAAAAGCATGAGACACATAAACAAACACATATACATTTACAAAATAACAAAAACAATACAAGCAATATAGAATTTCAGAGAAGGTGATAGGAAATTAACAATGGTTGTTGCATTACATATTGATATCTTCAAATTGGTTACTCAGATAAACAAATATAGACCTGAAAGACTGATCAAACAACCATTAACTATTCCTTTCAAAAGCAATAAAAGCCAATAGTACAACCATGTTAGCTATCCCGTGTATGCACATGTACATAGTTTCCCCATCTTTCGTTTCTCTTTTCCCTCATCCCAGTTGTTCTTTCCTTTTGAGCAGTGTCCTTTCATTTCACAGTGTCTATTGTTCCTTCTAGATTTGATTCACTCTTTCAGGTTCTTACACTAGTGAGACAATATAATGTTTACACCTGAGGATCTGATTTGTTTCACTTATGAGTATGGTCTCTAGCTGCGTCCATTTATCTATAAAAGCCTTGAGCTTATTTTCCTTTACATCTGAGTAATATTCCATTGTATAAAAATACCACAACTTTTTTATCCATTCCTCTGTGGGTGGGCATTTGGATTGCTTCCACAATTTAGCTATTATAAATTGCACTGCTATAAACATGGGTACACATACCTCACTGTGATATGATATTTTCATTTCTTCTGGGAAAATACTCAAAAGGGAAATAGCTGGATTGAATGGGACCTCTATTCTTAGTTTACTGAGGATCTCCAAATTGATTTCTATAGTGGTTTTTCCAGTCTACATTCTTACCAGCAGTGGAGAAGGGTGCTTTTTTCTCCAGAGCCTTGACAGCATTTGTTATTGGTTGATTTCTAAAGATATCCGTTCTTACTGGGGTGAGATGGAATCTCAGCATTTTAAAAATTTGCATTTCATGAATGACTAACGATATTGAACATTTTTTCCATGTATTTATTTGCCATTTGTATTTCTTTATCTGAGAAGCATGTATAGTTTAATGAAAAATTTCATACTGCCAACTCTAATGTTGGAAAAAAAGGTTATCAAATATTTCCCGTGTCTTAAATCAATGACAGTTTTGCTACAGTATCCACGCATTTATGTGTTGCTCCATAATGATCACATATGTACCATATTTAAATATGCTTAGTTATACAGTTTGGGCACTATGAATTTACTATAAAAGAAAATTGGAAGATCCTTATAAAATAAATTTTTAAAAAAGATTGTTAGAGAAACATTAAACGTTACACTTATTTTTAATGATTCACTTAATTTTAGTCTACACAATAACTATCCTGAAGGGCAAAATCACAAGGGCTTTATACTCTCTTTCTGTTATCCAAATTGTGTGAGTGTAATTCTGTGTGTGGTTGTGTGTGTGCTCACTCATGTGGGAGGCACATATGTGTTTAGAAAACCAGAAAATATTATTAAAGGTCCATCTTAAAATCATCAAACTTACATTTTTATGTAGCCTTTATTAACACAGTAGTTTTGCTTTAGGATCATCCGTATAATTTTATGCACTTTACTTTTACCTCTTGTCTTTTCTATCATGAGTTGTCTCTTTCCAAATTATTGTTTTTGATTCTGTTTTTAGTTGATGGGACGTTGTCAAGCAATTTAAAGAATAATAATTTTGTAGCTCTTAGGCCTGTTAAATGCTTTGGTGTTTGAAAATGTCACCTGTTTCCATTCTAATTGGAACACAGTTTGGCTAGATTTAATAAACTTGAATGTTAATTTCTTTCCACAAAAGTCCAGCTCTTCTTGTGGATGGGAATCTCATTGTGGGCACGAAGTTAATATCGTTAAGAAGGTTGACACTGATCTCTGATTTCTCTTTCCTATAGATGATGTTAATTTTACCTCAAATGTCTGAAGAATTCCCTCGTTGCCTCAAAGTTTGACCGTTTCTCTAAAGTGTGCATTGGTCTTATGATTAATTTGATTTTGTACTCAATTTGTATTCCTTTTCAGCAGTGCACCTTGTGTTATACGATTAAGTTGATTTTCTGTTCTGGATGTAGTGTACTTCAGGGATACCAACTGCCTTGCTCCGGACAACCATACCTTCCAAATCTAGCAGCTACGCATTAATTATGTTACTCTGTCGTTTTCATCTGCAGACGCTACAATTACTCCAGTATCCATAGTTCAGGGTAGGTTATTCTGGGATTGTTTTGCATATTTTTCAGTTTATTAGTTGCATAATGAAACCAGGTCCCTAGTGTGTTTCCTGTAATTCTTCTTGTCTTACTCTATTTTTATAATACAGTCTGGGATCTTCTATTCCAGAATGTTTTTATTGATATAAATTATTTTTCTTCAAAAAAATATGAAGACATTTTAAGGCATTTGTATTGGGTTTCATTCTACATTGTGTTCTTTGGCAATTGCTTTTATGATACATTTTTATCTGTTCTTTAAAGTTTTGGCTGTAGATTTTTTATCTATCATCTATCTATCTGTATATCTATAGCTATCTATCTCTCTGTGTATCTATATCTATAGCTCTGTGTGTGTGTGTGTGTGTGTGTGTGTGTGTGTGTCACTAGGGACAGAACTTGGAGCCTTTGTCCTGACCTACATGACTGGCTCTTCCTAAGTTACTAAGAAATCCAGACTAGTCTTGAAGATGTGGTCCACCTTTGTTAACCTAGCAGAGTGCTGGGATTATAAGCACGCACCACCATCCTGTTTCATATAATTTCATTTCATCTTATGTTGGGAATATGCAATTTTTTGGTGGGAATTGCTTTTTCTTCCTTTTGTTTCTGTTGCATCCAAGATAGAATCATTTAAAGCTTTTTCTTTTTATTTGAGAATCTCATTGGTGACAGGTATTTTCAATATTTAAGCAAACTGGATGAGGTGATTTTGTGCAGATGGTTTTAGGAAAGCAGTGATAATGATAAAGTATAGACTTTGTTTAAAATGGGTGAATTACCTTATCTTTTCTTTATTTTTAAAAAGGAAAATATTAACAAAGAGACACAAAGTAGCACAAGAACAGTACAATCAAAATTGAATTATAGACAAAGTGACAGGAAATTAGCAATGGTTATTGTATTACATATTGATAACTTCAAAGTTTATGCTCAGAAAAACACATATGGACATAAAATCTTGATCAAACAACCAATCATTAACTGTTCCTTACCATAAAGTGACATAAGTCAATAGTGGAACCATGTTAGCCATCCTGCATATATGTACATACATACATATTTGTCCCTTTCTGCCTTTTCTCCTGCCCCTCATACCATTTACTCTTTACTTTTGAGCAGATTCCCCTCATACCTCCTAATTTATATTCCCACTTTCAGGTTCTTAACACTAGTGATACAATACGTTGCTTGCATATGTATCTCTGATTTGTTTCACTTATGAGTATGGTGTCTAACTGTGATCATTTGCCTATAAAACCTCAAAAATTTTTTTCTTTATAGCTGAGTAATATTCCATTATATACAAATGCTGCAGTATTTTTATCCAGTCCTCTGTGGATGGACGTTTGGGTTGCTTCCACAATTCAGCTATTACAAATTGTGCTGCTATAAACATGGGTGCACATATATCGTGGTGTTATGCTGTTTTCAGATCTTCTGGGAAAATACCCAGAAGGGGAATAGCTGGGTTGAATGTGACCTCTAGACCTAGTTTGCTGAGGAAACTCCAAGCTGCTCTCCACAGTGGTTTCACCAGTCTGCATTCCCACCAGCAGTGGAGAAGAGTTCCTATTTCTTGCCAGCATTGGTTATTGGATGATTTCTTGATGCTGGCCAATCTTATTGGGGTGAGATGAAATCTCAATATTGTTTCTATTTGCATTTCTTGAATGACTAAAGATGTAGAACATTTTCTCATATATTTATTTGCCATTTGAATCTTTCTCTGATTCATTCATCTCAGATACCCATTTGTGTATTGGGAATTTGAATTTGGGCAGGTTCATGTTTTTTAATTCTGTGTATGTTCTAGATAGAAGACCTTTGTCTGAGGGACAGCCAGCTAGGATTATTTTCCAATTTGTGGGTTTTCTTTTTACTTTGCTGGTGATTTCTTTAGATGTGCAAAAACTTCAGTAAGATGAAGTACCAGTTATTGATTCTTTGAAATATTTCCCTTGCAGTTTTATTTTTGTTCATGAACTCTCTGCCTATTCCTATGTCTTCAAGATTTTTACCTACCTTCTCTTCCAATAGATTTAGAGTTTCTGTTTCAATATTGAGATCTGTGATCCACTTTGACTTGAGTTTGGTGCATGGTGATAGACTTGGGTCTATTTTCAGTCTTCAGCTAGAGGTGAGCCAATTTTTCCAGCACCATTTATTAAACAGGCTATCTTTCTTCCAGTGAGCTTGTTTCGCCCCTTTGGAAATATTAGGTGGCTGAGTGTGTTTGTGGTTGTGGCTGCATCTTCCAGTCTGTTCCATTGATCCTTAAAACTTTTTTTGAGCCAGTTCCACGTTGATTTTATTACAGTAGCTTTGTAGTGTAATTTCAAGTCAGGGATTGTGATTCCACCTGACTTGTCCTTGTTGCCCAGGATTGCTTTTGCTATTCTGGGTCTCTTGTGCTTCCAGATGAATTTAAGGCATGTTTTCTCAGATCTGTGAGTTGTGCTAATGGTAGTTTAACGGGAATTGCGTTGAATCTGTACAATAATTTTGTTAGTATGGCCATTTTCACAATGTTGGTTCTTCCTAACCATGAGCAGGGAATGTTTTTCCATTTATTGAAATCCTCATTAATCTCTTTTTTCAGAGTACTGTAGTTTTCACTGAATAAATCTTTTGCATCTTTTGTTAGATTGATTCCTAAATTAAAAGTATTTATAGGGAAAAAGTACCTGCCAGGCTCTAAATCGATTAGTGTACATGAGATTTCTCTAACATGTCTGCCAGTTTTGGTCATTTCCTTTTTTAACATGTTCACTTTCCTAATTTTGTTGTTTTCACCTTAGAGTTTTTATGAACTTTAGGTTGAAAAAAGTAAAAAATAAGAAGATATAGAAGAGTATCTGCTAAATAGTGAGAATTTCAGTATATTCTCAATTTACTACCTATGCCTTTGGGCGCATCTGAACTCTCCGATTTCTCCAGATTCTTTTATTCTTCTCCAGGAATCAGTTGTCAAAGATTTTTTTATGAGGTTATACCTCATTTCTTTTTTGTATTGTGTTGTTGAACTTTCCCCATCTGTTTAATCCTATCATTTTTGAGGTTATATTCATTAAGAGAATTCTTTGTTTTCATATGCATATTTAAATTAAAAAATTTGGTATTTTTATATCTCCTATTTCAGATGACAATTAGTGTGACCTAACATTTTCCACCCCTAATTTGAAGGGAAAATCTCTTTCATTAGCTACTTAATCACATTATTATTAATATATAATTGTTCCTTTGTCCTCATGAAATAATGAGCCCCTTCAGGGTGAAATACATGCTTTCTCTTTTTTGTTTTATTTTTATTCTTCTAAAATCTAGGTCAGAGTTGGGTGTTTACAAAATGAATGAAGAGATAAATGAATTCACATGGAACCTGGCCTATCTTCAAAGCAAAGACACACTTTTTAATAGGTGGTAATTCTAAAAATAATGTAAAGATTTACCCAGTGGCAAAAAGTTCTCTGACTGTACTGTGTGGGAAGGAGATAGTCTCAATGTAGTTAAAACTGGACATTTTTCTCCAGATAGTATTTTACTAAGACACACTGAATTAAACAGTTTAAAAAAAAGTTTCCACAGA
Source organism: Dinomys branickii (assembly GCA_004027595.1). Taxonomy (NCBI): domain Eukaryota; kingdom Metazoa; phylum Chordata; class Mammalia; order Rodentia; family Dinomyidae; genus Dinomys; species Dinomys branickii. The sequence continues at coordinate 24,365 of PVLD010003274.1, read as the reverse complement.
CAACGACAGCTGGAATTCCTTAAAATGCTTTCTCTCAAATATTCTAGAAAGTTCTACTTCTAAAACGGAAGCTCCCTTCCTATGAATTATTCACTGGTAAGTTTCTCACACATCATCTCTTTTTTAAAAGTACTTTTTATTAATATGTGCTTGCATCACATAATGATTATGAACTGGTACACATGCCCAACACAGTGTAATCAACTTTATTTTCCCTTCTCTTCTCTGCCCTCTCTGCCCCCACCCGTCTCCGAATCCCTTTTCCATCTCTCCTAAATCTACCTCGCTGTTCACACATGATCTCTTTCTTGCTTCACTTTTTTCTAAGTTAGGGTAAAAATTATGAGGGATAATAAAAACATTTAGTAATACTATTAGCATAGCAATAACAATAAGGAAATGCATATGACAGTTTAAATGTTTTTCCCTATTTTTCTTTTGAATATGAAGCTCTGACACCGTTTGTGCCTGTTCTGAAGCCAATGCGAGAATTCATTCAAATGCATTTTAAGCTTGTGATTATTAACTGTACAAACTTGGAAGTGTCCCTGGTGGTCTCTTCAACGGCTCTGTCCTCATCCTGACTTTCACATGCTGCCTGCAAACAATCATAGGAGTACGGGCCATTTGAAAGTAAAATCACTTCAGCAGAAAGGTTTGTTTCTCCTTCTTTTGTTGCGTTGGTATGCTAGTAGTTTCAAATGCCTAATTTAAACTTCAAAGAAAATTCCTGATGTCCTTGCTTTCAGTTTCTACAGCTCCAGTAAAGTACCTGGCTCTGAGGTAAAAGTCTATTCATAGATTCAGAGGAGCAGTGAATAACCTAGATAGGATAAACTTAGAATAGATCAGGAGATTTTAAAACATCCAGTGAGTTCTAATGACATGGATATGCCCTTCTGGACTTTTTATACAACTAGCAACAAAACTTTAAAATATTATTATCATTATTATACTGGGTATGCCATATTCAAATATAAATATGGTAGGTATTGAAGGTACCATTTGACAATATATGACAATGGCTTTCTTTTTTTCTGAGCAGGAATATTGAAAATCTGGGTTGGTACTTAATCAAATCTGTAAAATGTAAAACTTGAATTTGCATTGAGTTATTTCTGATCTGAACATCATTGTGAAACAGTATCTCTGTTCTCAGGCTGAGCTGACTGCAAAATTTGTGATTCACAAAAAAACATATATAGCATTTAATTGAAGGCATGAATGTGTACAGGTGCAGGGAATACTTTTATGTTAAGAGTAGAATGTTTTCGTTAAGCACGATCACAGAGAAAAGAAAATAAATAAAAATGAAGCAGAATAAGTAAGGTGATACAGATAGGGAGGAAAAGTCCTAGAGATGGAAGTAGCGGTCCCTACCTGTAAGAGAGGACTGTGCTTGCAAAAGTCACGAAAAATGAGGAACCAGCAGAGCTGGAGGTTTTTTTGTCTGCTTTGCTTTGGTTTTCCGTTTCTTAAGTGTAGAGGAAAGTAGGAACGGAGTATTCTTAGACGCTACGAAATGGAGGCCATGTGATCTCAGAAACTGCAAAACAGACTGAGTCTCAGGCAGTGAGGGATCCTGTGCTAAACTAGAGAATATGTACATCTAGATTAAGGGCCTTTAAAGGAAACTTTGTAATAATGAAACACAAGTCTGACCAGTAAAAGCATGAAAGGGCAGAATCCCACCTACAGGGAGCATGCTTTCAACATCTGACCTTCAGTTTATACAAAATCATGAGGGGCCCCCAAAAGTTTGATATCACAAGTAGCAAATATCCAAGTTTGTTTTGCTACAGGAAGTGCTATGACTTGCCAACGTGTTAGAAAGGGAGCTTGCACATAAAGCAGGGAAAGCTCATTTTCCAAGGAAACTTTGGAGTAACTTAGAAACCTGAGATATCATTACGTAATCTGAAAAAACAAGTTTGCTTTGAAAAACTAGTTTGTTAAATCCAGAGAGATGTCCCTAAATCCCCATGATAGAGGATGGATTGCACCAAGAGTTGAACTTCCATCAATGCAACTTGGAGAAATGACTTTTGGATCAAGTTAATCCCTTCCTCTTTCTGTCCAGTTCTGTAGAAGCAATCGTTTTAGATGATAAGGACTCTTCTGCCCCGGTATGCGTTTATCTTTCTCACCTTTCAGAACATTAAGCCTTAAAAATGCAGCAAGAGTCTTTCCCTGGGTGCCTATGTCATGTGGTGTTTAAAACCTTTGTGAAACAGAAACAGTATTCATTACACCAGAAGGTGATTGTCTGATTGGTCTAAGGTCTAGTGTGTTTAAATTCTTGTGTTTTCTTTTTCAGTTATAGAGAATAAGATATGAAATAATATAAAATAGACAACAGCTTCTATATGACCTTGTATACAGTTAAATGAATTTCTAATAAACCCCCACTTATTTCCATATCCCACTCTATAGCTACAGTAAGTTCTTCTGCACTGTAGTATGTGTTTCTACATTCCACAAAACGTGTGGAGCACCTTGTCTTGTAAATGACAGGTGAGGCTAGTTGGATAGATGGGAAGGTGAATGAATGGATAAATAAATAGCTATATCAATGCATTAATGAATAAACACATGGAACTGCTCTTCAGAGTTGAACCATTTGGCTAATATTTATGGCCATCTAACACTTCATGTGGCCATGATAAAATCTAAAATTATACCTCTCTCTGAAATTTTGTTTCTATAAATAGTTTTGCTTTAATCATTTAAAGAGTCACACCATATTTTGAAGAATTATTTCTCTTTATGTTTAAATAGTAGACGCATTAGTAATTGTGCATATAAAATTATATGAATGTGGGATTTTTCTGCTCAAATGTTTAATGAAATCAAATTCAGTTTAAAGGTAAAATGGTATATATTATTTTTTATGTAACTCTTATGTTATCATTAAAAAATTAAAAATGACAAGAACATTGAGAACACTAAGGGTTTCCCCTCAATTTACAATTGAGAGGACTAAGGTTCTGACTGGGCAGAAGCAATCTTGGACATTTCTCATTTATTTTTACCCAAGGTACTTACAGGTATAGACATTTTTGACAGTTAAAAACACCAGAAAATTTTAAAGTCAATAAGACAAAGTCAAATGCTACATTTGAATATGTAGCAACATGTTGAAGTCTCCTAAAGAGGTGTATCCGCTACACACTCTTCAAAAGAGTTTCAACTAAAAATTCTAAAATTTTCGTGATTATTTTCCCTATCTTGTTAAACTTAAAAATGAAATCAATGACCTTAAACCTGTTTCTTATGTTACAAAATAGTTCATTGATTAGCTAACGTCTGAACAAAGCTTCCTATGTCACTCACTGATCAAAAATAAGAAGAGAATTTACTTACTTCATTATAATATATACTCATTTATTCATAAAGTCCTTTTACCCTGTTTACCCTTCATAATGATAAAAGTGGCTTACCTACTTCTACAATTCCAACAGTCATAGACTGTTCATCATTATATTTTCTAAAGGATATTTTGAAGACAATATACATTCCAAAATAGGTTTTTGTTGAATAAAATATCCTATACATCCAACTGTTTAATAGATTATCATTGCTTCAAATATTTAATAAAATATAACCACTAATATGTCTGTTTTGATATTATGAATTCTTGCTCAATCTAAGCATTACACAAAATGCTATTTAAAAAATGGAGAATTATTCAGAAAATTATTTTTGATTTTTTCTTATGGGGAAGGCACACACTGGTAGAAATCTTCAAATTTTATTGATTCAGTTTTTTTGAACATATGTGTAACTAAATTTGCCCCCTATGCATTCACAGATTCCATATATAGAACCTGAGGCCCAGTTAGAAAAGTGGTTCTATATTTACTTACGTAGGTTTCATTCTATAGTTATAAGATATCATCTTTGACTAAGGCCACTATAAGCTGATCATCATAGCCAAAGTGCTTTGAGAGGAAAAGTTTGTCCTGCTAATAATTATGCTGGAACAGAAAGGCCTCTGCAATGGGTCCCGCGGATCAATCTGTGTTTAGGTGAATACATAATCGATCTCACCTTAACTGCTCCCTCTTGTGCATGAGCCCATTGCTTAAGGAAGTTTGTTTTAAGCATTAATATCCCAAATGTCATTCAATACAAATGTTTCTGCTCCACTTCTAATTCTATGCATCTCAGGTTCTACTTTTACAATAGAGTTCCCTGTCCCCCTAGCTCTCATTGACTAATATTTCAAGGAAGTAGAGTTTACATGACGTTAGCACTAATGTTGTTTTATAGGTGTGTAAGTTTTGCCTTTCTCCACATGTCACAAGTGTTGCAAAGGCAGAGAGAAATTTCTTATGCTATTTCATCTCCAGCAGGTCATCCTAGGACTCAACTTCAGTCACACTGGTAGTACGTTTAATGAACGGGCTGCACATGGTATACTTTCGAATATTTACATTTCCTCATTCTGTTGTAGCCATACAGACTTCCTTCACTGCTGCTTCAGCACTCTGTTTTTCTTTTTTTTAATTTTATTTTAAAGAGAAACAAAAACAAGAACCAATACAAACCATGATACAGAATTTGAAAACAATATAACTGGAGATTAACAATGGTTAATATATGGCGTTTTATTACTTTCGGATACTTGCTCAGTGAGGCTGCAGTACTCATTCATGTGGCCTACCATGTGATCTCCTTCACTTTTTTTTTTTTTTTTTTGGCAGTACTGGGGATCGAACTCAGGACCCTGAGCTTGCTAGGCAGACGCTTATTCCACTGAGCTATATCCCCAGCCCCTCCTTCACTTTTAATTTGTTTTGTGTTTGTTTTGTTTTGTTTTCACATTGAGATCCCCCTTTACGTTTGTACCTCAGTGCAAAGTTAATTCCTTAAAGATAGTCTCCTTGCTCCAACTATACACTGTGTTTGCGTGCTGTTCTATGACTTTACTCCTGCACCTTCTTTTCCCAACTCTGTTATTCTGCTTTATTATTTACCTCTTTTCATATCAAATACACACAAAGTTGTTTTCCTATGACTTATAAGTTTCATGACTTATTCATTTATGATTAACACCTACAAATACACTAGTCATGTAATCTAGCCTCCAAAAATTTGTAGATTTTGAAAGGGTATTAATGGGAATGGAAAATACTGTCACATGAACAGTGGTAGCAGGATGACGGAATGTGTGGAGCATTTTATTTGAGAAAGAGTGCAAATCATGCTCTTATAGGAGGGAAACTACTGCACATGAGCTTGAATCTGCTTTCAGCCTCATTCCTGTGAGATTTCCACTAGATATAACATGCTTAATGATTACCAAGGCTTACATAAATTCTGAGAAATTTTCTAGTTCAAGAAATCTTTCAGCATATTTTTCCCATGGGGAGTTGAATCCCAAAAAGATTTGTTATGAAATTATCCCTCAGACAAAGAACCAAAACTCAGCTAGTATTGACATCATGCAGATACTATTAAATTATTATTAGGTATTGTGTCAGGACATGTAGGAGAATGGAAACTACATATTCCAGGGTCTTAAATGCAGTTCTTATCACCATTTCTTATGAGGCAATTTAGTTTCTATTGCTTTAAAATAACGTCAGATGGACCCATGAAATGAGCACACTTTAGAAAAAGTATGTTTAATGGAATTTCATTTTTGTTCTGACAATATAGATAAAATTTAATTGCATGTTCCAAGGTCCTTTCTCAATATGTGATGGCACATTTACAATTTCTTTGGCCATCTTCCCACCCTATTTTTCCGGGAAATGTCACCCTTTCCATCTTGAGAATAAATCTTTCTCCTCCGTAGTTACATTGTGAGCCATAAGCTTCTGCCTTTTCAAATGATCCCAGCAGTGGAGACATGACACAAATTCAGACACTCAGCGCAGGCCATGGTGCACATATGATCAAACCCAGACAAGATGATCATCTATACAATGAATTTAGCAAATTTAAACTGGAAAGCACTCTTTCTTCTTTGGCAACACCAAATAAGTTTTGGAAGTAATATGTACTTTTCCCAGTACCTACGGAAAGACTGTGAAAAAAAAAAAGACAACATATAAAAACTAAATCAAATAACAGAAAATAACCCAAACCAACAGAAATGCAAAATAATTCAACCGTATTTGAGTACTGGGTTCATAGTCACTTCTATGGCATGTTTTCTGTTTCTTGTTCAGATTTCTATAATACATTTCATTGGGAAGTACATTGTTTCTTTTACTTGTGAGCTCCTTGTCTATTACATGTTCTGCAAAATGCAAGTTTCTCTCTTTCATGTTCTTCTCTAGAACTGGAAACATCAAACACTGGGTGTGCAGGAAGTGTTTGAAATACCAACTTTAAGGCCAGGGATGGTAGCACATTACCATAATCCCTGTGCTTGGCAGGCTGAGGTAGTAGAATCCTGAATCCAAACCAAGCGTGTGCTACATATGGAGACCTGGTCTTAAGCAAAACAATGCAAAACAAAAAACCAAACCAAACAACGGTAATGACCTAAGGTAGATATTGCTTTTCTTGCTAAGTAATAAGGGGATTCCAGGAGATGTCACTCCAGATATTTGGCAGAAATAATCATTAGAAATCAAATAAATAGATTTAAGCCAAACAGTGGAAATGACACTAGGAATTTACATAGCTCTTTTGCTATACAAATTATGTCTTTTATACTCTTTTTATTTTGTGCCTTCATTTATGTTCTTTTTATAAATATCCCAATTTTATCTTGCTTTGAGCACTTTACTATAAGCTGTTAATTAAATAATATTGAAAATTATTTTGTATGTCTAAAAACTATGCAGTTAGTATTATATAAAATACTAAAATGTTTCACATAAAATATTGTTCTATTTTATTTGATTTCTTTCATACTGTATAATGTAATGCTCAGCATCAGTGATGCATTTTCTTATGCCACGTTTGGCCTTCATTGTTCTAGGAAGCAAAGCATAAGAACAATAAGAAATGCTGACATGACAATGTTCTTTCTAATAGCTGATTTGCTTTCAGGTTTCTTTTCTTTTCTTTTTTGGTACCAGGAACCAAACTCAGGGCCTCGTGCTTGCCAGGTAGGTGCTGTACCGCTGAGCTACATTCTGACCCTAATGCAAGTATTCTTAAAATTCTACATATCTTACACATTTACATATGCTTCTATAATTTCCAGGAGGGATATTTATGTAAAAATTGGATTTAAATTTTAAATCAGTCAGGGGAAATATAGAGTAAATATTTCTATTGTTAAAACAATGCCACTGGTAGGATATTCAAGTAGAGAATAATTTGAGAAGAAGGTTAATATAGCTGGTCTAATGTGGAACAGGCAGAAACACTGAAAGTTTCACATAAAGTACATTAGATAAGAATCATTCAAAGTGATCCAAGGCAAATTTTAAGCAAAAGCTATCTCTGGAGTATCTCATTTTCTTCCCTAATGAAATTACATTCGTTTGAATTTATGTTTTTCTCTGTGTCAAAAGTTCAACTGTGTGATTATTTTAAGTACTCAGGAGAATATAATAAAAAGACTATTTAATCTATGTGGTATAGAACATTATGTATGAATACTCAAAAATTTGTCTCTTTTTTTAAACTTCCATATTACTTATTCTAGGCCATTATGAGAGTTAAGCACTGAAAGATACAGTTAGCATAAGTACTGAGATGTTGGCACCAAACTGGATGCTAAATACACTTTGTTAGCTCTCCATCATGAAAAGGAATTTTATAGCCCATGACTTAGCATCACTAAACTGTCTATTTTCTGATTCCCCTTTCTCACTTCTCACCATTCATTTACAACTTCACACTATATAGTCTAAACATATTGAACCCTTTGCAGTTCCCTAAATATGTGTCTTTAATTTGTGTGCATGTTTGCATACACTTCATCTGCCTACCATAATTTTTACCCTTCAAGAACTGTGACAAACCATTTTTTTAAAAAAGATGCACAGGTTTCCAGGAAGTGGAAAGGAGCATGACTTAGCTCTTGGATCAAGTACCCTTAATTCTATCTTTGCTCTGTTACTGATCAGCTGTCTGACCATGGACAAAGTACACCAGCTCCCTCTCTCTGTCACACAGTTTATTCGTGTGTCCAATGTTGAGAACATAGGGTGACAGAGACTATTTGTGTTTATAAAGATTGACCTTCTTGCTACATTTTCAGGCACTGGGGAGATTGTTACAAATTATCAATACTAAACAAAACACACAGTATAATTCTCTAAATGTAACAGGTCCTTACCTTATGATGGTTTGACTTATAATGCATAATGTATTGATTGATTTTTTTCCAATGATGTGAAAGGCGCACACACACACAGTAGGAAGTGTATTTCAAATTTTAAATTTTTATCTTTCTCTCCCATGATATTGTTCTATGATGCTGGGAAATGCTGGACAGCTCCTAGTCAGCAAAGCTCCCTGGAAAGGAAATAATCAATATTCGACAATGTACTGTTGCTAAGATACGACACTGCATTGGTTACGTGTATTAAGTACATCTTCAAACTGTGATGTTCCTAATTAATGCATTTATTGTGACCTAATGCCATAGAGGTGGGGGAGGATCCTAAGTAAATCTTCAACACCCGAATTCCAGCTGACAGTATGGCGGGGGTACTGTTTCCAGCTGCTTTGCACCCACCATTGTCATTTCTTCCTCCTCATTCTGGCTTTTCTCTTTAGTCTTTTTACTACCTGCTATTGTGCTCAATTATTATATTCTGTGCTATATGACAAGCTAGCTGGAACCACTCCTACTGGTTATGCATTCATTCATTTCTCCCTTCTATACATATTTATTTATTATCTTGTCTGTTTTTTTTGTGATAGGACTTCACTATGCAGTTCAGAGTGGCCTTGAACTCACTTTGTAGCCCAGGTTGGCGTTGAACTCCTGCCTCAGCCTCCTGAGTGCTGGAATTACAGGCGTGATTGTCATCTATGTGTTACCTAAGGACGTTTTCTGCTCTTGGGTCCTATAGTGCCCCGTGAATTAGTAGCTGTGACCTGTCAAAGACTTCAGATTGTCTCTATCAGCTATGACAAGTATATCCAAAACCTACCCATCTCCTACCCAATCTGTAGAATAGCTGCTCATGAAGAACCCTTTTTCCTTTGACTCTCACCTCCTTTTACCTGAAATTTTCACAGGGCACACCACGCCCAAGGCTCATTACATTTGCAGTACATCTTTACATTGAAGGATACTAAAAAAGTATTATGGATTCAGCTCTTTCAGACAAACCTTTTAGAAATATGTTGCTCAATGAATGAGGTAGACTCCAGAGTCTTATTAGAATTTATACTCCTGCTCTGCAACTTATGCTCTGGGAATTGTATACATTTTAAAATACTGCTATAAGACGTTAACACAAACTTCATGGCTTAAACTGTCACCCATTTGCTAGCACACAGCGTTTTTGGTCAATATCTGTGTGCATTGTGATTGTAGTATCAGTTCAGGGTTTCCCAAAGCTGAAAGTAAAGGGCCATTCAGTTTCTCATCTTGAGGTCAAAGAAGGCTACCAAGCTCACGTAACCATGGCAGAACTCAGTTCTTAGCTGCTGTAGTATTGAGGTCAGATGCTTCTCACCCACTGTCTTCTGGCAGCTTCTGGACACCCGCATCCTTTCTAGGTGCCTCTTCCAACTTCAAAGCCCAGCGACAGATGCTTCCTCATACCCAGCCTTCCTCACACTCCCTGAGTAGAGCCTCGCTCTTTCCAAGACTTTGCTTCATGAGGTCACACCCCACCAGACAGTCTCCTGTTTCTAAATTCACTGTGTCCTATAACTTTACCTAATCACTTTAGTGAATATCTCACATTCCGAGTCCTAATCTTCAGTCAAATAATGACAGAGATTTGAGGAACCTATTAGAATTTTATGCAACGTGCATTTGTTAAGACTTGAAGATATTGCCTCTTTCTCTGTAAATCAGGAGTAATAATGTTTACTTGTTTGTTTGGATTGTTGTAATGAGTACATGTTGTAGTCAATGAATAGTGCTTAATATGGTTACTGACTTGTGAATAGTATTAAGAAGTATCCATTTTGTCACTCATGTTATTATTAGTACATACACCACCACCAGCAGCACTTCAACATTATTATAAGTCTTGTGTAGTCTGTGGCAGCTGACACAGTATCTATATTCATATTTTCCCTTCTTTTCTGACCTTCAGATAGTTATTTGCCTAAAGAACAACTGGGCTCCAAACAGACTCCCGGGAGATTTTCTTCCGCATTTTATCTTGGAAGGTGATTCTTTAAACCAACACAATGAAGTTACATCCATATGCATATAAACATATCAAATGTAGTTTTTTTATTTTAAAGAGAGTAATAAAAATAACAATAACAAGTATCAACAACATAGACAAAAACAAAACAAAGTGAAAACAATAAAAATCATATAGGGCTTCAGAATAAAATGATAACAAATTAACAGTGGTTGTTATATTACATACCGTTATCTTCAATGAAGTTGTTCAGATTACCAGATGTAAGAATTGAAGATTGATCAAAGCACTAAAGAGAACAAAAGTGGTTTAATCACTTCATTGTGTGTGTGTGTGTGTGTGTGTGTGTGTGTGTGTGTGTGGTGCAGAGGTACCAACCCATGGTTTCTCGTATCCTAGGGAATTACTCAGCCAGCTGGGCTACACTTCCAGTCTATGTGTGTTTTATATTCCACAAAACTGCTTTTGTTTCCTGGATATACCAAGATATTTAGATTTAATGACTCCCTGTTTCCTTACCCAAAATATAGACACATAAAGATAACTATCACATGGAATCATCTGTTAGAATTAAATTATTACAGAGTGATTAAGTTATTACAGTTAAATTATAGCTATTGTTACAAATGTAGCACAATGCATCATACCACTTATGAAATTTACTAGTTAAAAATTTTCAACCAAATAACCCCCAAATTTTGTGTCATTTCTAAAAATCTAGATATTCCTGATTGTTAAATCTCTAAAGTTAGCTTTTTGATGTCATAGGTTTTATACATATATATGTATTAAGCAGAGTCTGGCCATGTGGTTCAGGAGGCTGGCCTTGAACTCACTGCATAGCACAGGCTGGCTTCAAATTCATAGAGATCCTCCTGCCTCAGCCTCCTGAGTCCTGGGATTATAGACTTGGATCATCAGGCTAGGTTAGTATTTTATATTTTAAAAATCAATACATAGCGTTTTGCAGCATTTTTTCTTTTCTTTTCTTCTAGCCCATCCCTTTTATTTTAGAGTAATTTATGAGTGAAATTACAAATACATTTTATTTCAGACCAAGAGCAATTGTATACAGTTGTGCATTTTGATGCATGTGATGTTAGGAAGCATGTCTTTTAGTTTTCTTACTTGGACATCCATGCTGACTGAAGAAGGAAAAATGTCGAGTCGAGCACTTTGATTCATGACATCTGTGTTGTTTCTTCACCTAAACCATCTTTCCCCAGTTATAGATGTACAGAGAAAAAGTGAGGAGATAAAGTTGGAACAAACAACACCAATAAATGCTTTCTGCAAAACAGGAAGCTACAAAATGGGGGAAATTTATCTGCTATCTTAGCATCCTAAATACCTTGAGAAGGATTTGGTGATAGTCAGTGTTTTACTCAGTACTATGGTTCTTCACAGTTGAGTTACTTTTGTACTGTTTGAAGCTAATATTGCTTTTTTTCTTTTCTTATCCTTTTCTTCCTTTCATTTTGAATGATACATAATTTGAAGTTAATTTTCAATGAACATATCCTCACCTAAAAGGTGACTTTTGCTTAATTATTTATCAAGATTTTTATATACTCTAGTATTTAATGTTACATTTATGCATAAATGGAAAGTTTATTTATTCTCTAAAGAAATACTCATTTACCTCTTAGTTAATGAGAAGCACTAAACTAGGTATTGAGAAAAGATATAAGCAACATACAGATGTGATCAAAGGACATTTCAAGAGATAAACTACTTACATTAACACCAGCTGAGGGACCTCAGGAAAGCCATTCACCTCTTTTTACTTCATGCTGCATCTACGTACAGTGTGGATAAAAATTACACCCACCTCCTAATGTTGCAGTGATGAATAACCACATTAATATTTGTAAAACGGTTACAACCACTGTCAAGCTAAAGGATCTATGGAAGTCTACAAAGTATTGATAAGACTGTCACATTTACATTCATGAAATTAATAGTCATTAGGGCATAAAAGGACACTAAATCACTATATCTCATGATATATGCTATTAAAAATTAAACCTCCATAGAAATGAGATGATATACTATCTAAGGCAGTCGGGAGGAAGAGGTGTGAAGGGAATGGAAATCTTCAAAGAGGGATGACGTTGGATTTGCATCTGAAGATTGAGTACGAGTTAAGGAAGAAATGAAGTTTAAGAGAATTCTAGGAATTGAGACTATCCTTAACAATACAACAGAAAAGCCGGAACAATAATACTAGAAAGGGGAAGTCACAGGCGTTGAGGCTGCATGGAGTGATGGAAGGAATCGTGCTTGTGAATTTTGTTTCCTGCCTCTGAGTGTATCATAAGGTGGGTGTAGTATTTTGAACAGGAATAACTGAGAAGATCAGAATCAGACATGCTGGCTTAGAATGGCACAGTAGGGACGTAGAAGAAAGGGCTAACAGGGGGGACCAGCGAGGAGTCTACAGTCATAGGACTGATTCATGTGTGTTGATTTGAAATAGGAAACATTCATTAAATAGTGGAATGCTCTACTAGAAATTAAGAATCAAGTGCACAGAAAATGAAAATAAAATTTGGATCATAGTAAGGGAAGCAAAAGTCAAACATAAAGGTCAAGCTAGGTTCCAGCATTGAGACAAAACTTCAAATGATTTTTCTGCAACCCTGTGAGCAAATAGAGCAGAGCCTGGGATGATACCAATCCATCATCAAAGTCTTTACTAGAGCAATGTCTTTTCTACTACACCAGAAAAAAATCATGAATTAAGCAGAAAACACTGCAGAATAACTGCCCCATAGTTAAATAGGAGATCAATACTCTAGGCGAAAAGTTCATGCAAGTGCTTCTCAAAGCATGTGTTACACTTTGAATCCTGCATGGAAAATGTGGGGGATCACATTTGCTGTTCTGCTGCGTCTGAGCAGCCTCTCGTTCTGTAGTTTGCCATTATGCTGCCATCTCATTAATGAAGAATTATTATGGTAAAGAAATCTTTCGCAGGACTTTAACCAGGCAAACTGCTTAATGGCAGAAAAAGATGTTTTCAAGTTGTAATCAGGGACTCTTGAACATTAGGACACAAATCATCTTGTTCCCAGTCTCCCACCTGAGCCACAAGCATAATGCATTTCTTTTTGGAGTATGTTAGGGCAGAGGGAGAAATAAACAGTACTCAGTGGAAACTGCGTTAGATTTTTTTTTGTAAAGCAGGTATTTATATAGCTGTTAAATTCAGGAATAAAAAAAACTGAGTCTCTAGTGACTGGTAGCTATGTAGAATTTAAAGGTAAACTATGGAAAATATCATGTTCTTGTAGAATAACACTGGTAAATAATTAAAGAAGGAAAAAAGGAGTGGTCACAGTGCTTGTGTGATGAAGTAAAATTGAGCCATGCGTTAGTATAGGAGAGAAGGCAAAGACAGATATCTTAACTTTTTTCCTTCCAGATCAGAATCATTACTTGTGAGATGACAGTCTTTACTTTCCATCAAAATGTACAGCCCTTCTTCATATTCACCTGAGATCTCAATCACAATTACAAAAATAAAATGTAGCTCATGATGAGAAAGAAAGAACTCTAGTATATTTAGAGACAGACAATTCTAGTGAACCTTGGAAACTGATTAGTCAAAAAAATCAGAATTTAGTGAATTAAGTACCACTGAAGATCTAGTGATATTGGGGTTAAAAAAATAAATGAAACAAACACAAAAATTTATATATTGAGAAATATTTTAGGAGCAAGTGATTAATGTCAGTTTCCTCTTCTGTGGATTCTATATTTTAAAAGCATGATTGATGAGATAATTTCCTTGTTGTTTATCTGTTACTGTGGAATAAATTATTTCAAAACTTAGCAGTGTAAAATTGCACATCAGATATTCCAGGGTTTCTGTGTCTGTGGTGCAGTATGTCTTTCAAAAGTGACATAGTTTCGCAAAGCTCGCAGTAGCCTGAGGTCTCAACGTCATCCAGGGCTTTAATCTGAAGGCTTGACTGGTGAGGGAGGACCATGTTTCCAGCATGACTTATTCTGTTGGCTTGGTCCCATATCACACAGCGTTGGTCCCATATCACACAGCGTTGGTCCCATATCACACATATAACAATTGTGAGAGCCCTAAGGAACATCTTGGATGTTTAGTGAAATTTGAATTTCAAGTAAACAAAAATAAACTGTAGTATAGTTATATTCCCAGTGTCAAAGGAGTTTTTTAAAAATATGCATTGATTATGTGAAATTCAGATGTAAGCATTTCCTAGATTTTTATCATATAAATATGGCAACTTTGTGTCCAGACATGGAAGCTTTGCTCTCGCACAAGTGATACAAAAGAAAGAAACTTTAGGAAGCTGTCATGCCTTTTAGGACATTTTTTTGGAAGTCACCTACCATGATCACTACTACATTTCATTTGTTAATCATAGGACACAAAGTCTGGCAAACACTGAAAGAGAGATAATCTCCGTGTGTTGTGAAAAGACCTGTCAAACAATTTATAGATAGTTGAGAACCATAGAAATACATTTAACATTGAATGCATTTATATATTCTAAAGTAATTATTTTGATTCAACCTTAATTCTCTAGGTTGATAAACATATAAATTTACATACATTACACATACAAACATACTCACATATGTTGATTATGTGTCTCCATGTCTGAGAGATACCGGAGGATTCAAACAACTTTAGATTGAAATATTTGAAAAAACTGCACTTGTAGTGAACATATATGCAGATTTTTTCTTGTTTTTCTGCAAACAGCGTACTATGACAACTATTTGCAATTTATATAGCAGTTACAGTGCACTGGGTTTATAGGTAATCTATACATGATTTTATATATATATTATATTATATATTAATATACAATAATGTATATAGGTTATAGGCAAATACCACACCATTTTACATGAGCAATTTAAAGCATGCATGGATTTTGGTATCCACTAGTCTCCAGGACATACTGAAAGGCTACTATAATCTGTGATCAAAAAACATTTATTATAATTCCTGATTACAGCATCATAAATTCAGGTATTCTCATTTATTTTGTACTAGTCATTTGAAATTACACAAATACTATGGATTCACATCCAAACAAAATCTCTAACATTGTAGTAGACCCATGTTACCAAGTGATTCCTTCATCTCATTGTCCAGCCTCTCCCCCAAAATTACTATCATTCTCAATCTCATAAGGATCATATTTATATCCTTGTTTTCCTTTCCACATAGTGTTATTTCTAATATATATGCAAGATCTACATACAATATATATGCAAAATTTACATGTAATATGTATGTATCTTTGGTTATTTGTATGTAAAACTACAGTTATATATATATTTTGATAAATACTTTATTCTCTCAGTTGCTTTAAAATCTCATAAAAATATGTGTTGTCAATATAATGTTTGTTTTTCACTTAGTAGAGTTTGTTAGCATTCATGTTGTGAAGGTTCCTTCACTATGGCTGACACGTCACATTCAATTGTGTTATTATATTTTGATTTATTTATCCATTTGTTTCCCTTATAGGATTTTTTATGAGCAATATTGTTATGAGCTGTTATGGCTTGTGTTTAGATGCCCCTCCAAAGCAACATGTGGTCATAGGTGGAGCTTCTTGAGAGGTAGGTGGATCTGGGATCGATTCAGGGTGCAGTGGTAGGCTCAAGGGCACTAGGATTAAGGGAGTGAGTGCTGCCCACACTGTGTAGCCTGGATGAGATATAAGGGACAGAAAGAGCTGTATCACCCCTTGTTGTTTTGCTACCTTCTGTCCACGATGAACTCTTCTGCAATGCCTGTGTGCCATGCCACCCTATCTTGGAGCCAGCTGATTATGGAGTGAAACGTTCTGCTCTGCCAAAGACACTGCCGTGCGAAAAGGTCAACCACAGACTATCTGAAAATACTGAAAAAGACCTGCTGCATAAGTGACTGTTATATAGACTATATGAAAAACTATTAAAACTGAAATGTAATAAAACAAACTACTTGATTAAAACTTAAAACAAAGGTTCTATTTTATTTTTAAAAATTCCAGCGGATTGTCTTTTAATGCAGAGTGCTTGGTCTCCTTTTACTGAAGCAGCTCGAGCTTAGTCAGTAATGACAATGATAGAGAGGGACAGAGTGCAAATTCAGATGAGGCTTTGCCGACGTGCCTGACACTCACGTTCTTCTGTGTGGCTTGGCTCCTAACAGGTCAAGCACTGATAGCACCTGTAGCCCTAGGCTTAGGGATTCCTGACCGAGGGGATTAGTGAACTGCACATCATGGGTTATATGGGTGGGTTAGGAAGTGTGACTATTATGGGTAATATATTTGGTCTCTGGCTCCTTCCTCTCTCATGCTGGCCCAGCGCCCTACTTCCTATGTGCCATGAGTTGAGCACCTTTACTCCACCCGGCTCTTCAGCCACGGTGTCCATTCCTGAGTCTAGCCAATCTTTGACTGAAACTCCCAAAAGGGTAAACCACATTAATCCACTCCTCCTTTAGGGTTCAGGTGTAAGGTGTTTTGTACCAGTGATGGGAAAGCTGATGATATAGTAGATACCCAGTTTTCCATGTACCATTTTTGAAGAGAGCATCTTTTACCAATATAGGCTTCAATCACCTTTGAGGAAAAGCAGTTGGTCCCTGATGCATGAACTTATTTCTGGGTATTTTATTCTACTTTCTGGTTTTTATACCTGCACCATGCTATCTGGTTTCTCATAGCCTTGTTATATGTTTTGAGATCCTATATTGTGAGTCCTCTAGCTTTGTTATTTTAGTTCTAGGTTGCATTGGCTACTTTAAATCTTTTATGACCTTATATGAATTTTATTTTTTTCCACTTTTATGAAAAATGCCATTGGTATTTTGATGAGGATTATATTGATTATGTAAATTAGTTTGAATGTTATGGACATTTTCACAATATTAAGTATTCTAGTCTATGAACATGGAATTACTTTCTATGACTTCAAATGCTCCAGTTTCTCTCATCAATGTTTGGTAATTTATACTGAAGTTATGTTACAGTTTAAAACTAAACTCTACCAAACTTCTCAAGTGTGTGGAAGTTGATTGCATCATGGAAGTTCTGTCTTCATCAGGAGACTAACTCATTGATGAGCTAAGTAGCTGAATATTTTGTTAGGAACTGGGACCTGTTTCAAGGGGGGTCACTGGGTATGTGACCTGCAAGGATGCATTCTTCTCCACAGCTCTTGCTTCTTTCTCTGCTTCTAGCCAGCTAGCAGGGAGCACCCTTTGCTGTCTCATACCTATCAGGTATTCCCATTGTACCATGTAGCCAGCAAATCATGAATTGAAACCATGAGCTGAAATACAACTCCTTTAAACTGTGGGTGTTTGGTGTTTGTGCCAATAATGGAAAAGTGCCTAGGAGAATTTGAGTTGTCGTTTTTTGGGAGTAGCTGAAGCTGGAAGTCAATCACACAGGCCAGGTTAAGACAAAGCCAGCCAGAAAACACAGGGAGCTCCTTCAGTCATGGAAACAAGCTGTCGTTCCAGCTTCCAAGCTGATTGCTAGGTAGAGAGGTTGAAATTGACATCAACTTCCCAAGTATATAAATAAATGTTCTTCAGTTATTGTCCATTCCTCTTTCATCATCTGGAAAGAGGCCTCCACCAGACCTCAGCTTTTATCTGTTGTCATTATTTTCTAAGTACCCTAGCTATTGTTCTTTGGGACTGAGAGCTGTGCCAGTTCATGGCAACTTGGCACAGAACAGGGACTCCTGGTGAGGAGAAAAATTGGTAGGTGTCGGGGAATGCCTCTCAAAAAGTTTTGCACATAATATAGAAGCTCACTGATAGGTCAATATTCAGCATAGGGTGATTTATTGGCAATTATCAGGTGTAAATTTTGGGGCATGCATTACTGCGCCCATGCCTGCACCACTTTCCCACAGAGCCCTAGACCACCTCGGTGGAGCTAAGGGAGCAGCATTTCCGAGCACCCCCACCCACGCCACTTTCCCGCAGAGCACCAGACCAGCTTGGCGGAGTTATGGGAGCAGCTTCTCCCGTGAGACTGTAGCCGGGTGAATAAACTCCACCAGAGCGGCAGTGCCTTCGAGACTTTCCCGAAGTTTCCCGCAGAGACGGAGCTCAGCTTCACAGAGACAGTAAAGCAGGCTTCACAGTGGACCTCTGACAGGTAAGACCCATGCCGGTGCTCTTCCTGGCAAGACAACTTTTCCCCACCATCACAGGTAGGCTCTGAGCCTGGCACCTCAGCAATCGTCTGGGGTTCCTGGGCCCAGTGCTTCACGGTCAGCTAATATCTGGGGATAAGTTTGATATCCAGGTAAACTAGGCTTGCTAGAGTCATCAATGAGCAGTCTGGGTAGTGTGTAGCTCAACATTTTTCATCTGATATCCAAAATGATAAGACAGAGGAGCAAAACGCAGCCACAGAACTCAACCCCACCCAGAACAAGTCCAGGAAACAATGATATCGGAGAACTAGGAAGCCACATACCTGCAATTTCTGAAACGATTGCATCTGAAGTAAAGAAACAACTCCATCAGGTCATAGAAGAGATTAAAGCAGAAATAATCTCTCAGGCAAAAAATGAAGTGAAAATAATAATGGAAGAAAGCTCCACACATATAGAAAAGAAACCAATAAAAGAATAGAATAACACAGGGAACAAATGAAAATGTTACAGGAACAATTTAGGAATGAATTAGAGTCCATGAAACAGACTCAAAGACATTGCTAGGAATTGAAAACTTCCATTGAAAGCTTGCAAAACTGCTTCAGTGAAGCTGAAGATAGAATTTCAGATCTTGAAGACAGCATGGCAGCTAGCGACTGTGAAAGGAGGGATCATTTAATGTCATCAGGATCCAGGATAAATTAATCCAACAGCACCAAGACCAGGCAAAAAGAAATAATATCTGAATAATAGAAATTAATGAAATAGCAGGAGGCAACAGAAATGATATAAAAAGAATATTTGCAGAAATAATAGCAGAAAATTTCCCAAACACAGTAAGAGATACAGAAGTGCAGTTAAACGAAGCATATAGAACCCCAACAAGCCATAACCCAAATAAAGCCACACCCAGACATATAATAGTCAAGATCCCAGACATCCAGCAAAAGAACACAATATTAAAAGTATCTAGAGAGAAGAAACACATCACCTATAAAGGAAAGCCCATCAGAATTACAGCAGACTTCTCAACAGAAATCATGAAACCAAGAAGAACTTGGAACAAGGTATTACAGATTCTGAAACAAAACAGCTTCCAACCCAGACTGATGTATCCTGCAAGACTATTCTTAAAATTCAATGAAGAAACAAAATATTTCCATGACAAAGAACAACTGAAGAACTTCATGAGTGCCAAACCAACATTACAAAAAGCACTAAAAGAAATTCTTGACAGAGAGAAAAAAGACCACAATCTCATTAATAACAATAGAAACGAAGCTTTAAGCATAAAAAGCAAGTAAACAGATAGCAAAAATAGGAAAGCAACAACAAGTAAATAGCATGATAAGAATATGCCAACATATAACAGTTATAACCATTAATGTAAATGGCCTCAATTCACCAGTCAAAAGAAACAGACTGGCAGAGTGGATTAAGAAACAAAATCCAGCAATATGCTGTCTACAGGAAACACATTTTACTCAAAAAGAAATCCACAGACTGGAAAGTTAAAGGATGGAAAACAATTCTCCATGCAACAGGTTCCCAGAAAAAAGCAGTGGTAGCTACTATGCTTGAAGATAATTTAAACTTCAATCCGAAAACAATCAAAAGAGATAAAGAAGGCCACTACATACTAGTTCGGGGAAAGCTGCAAGAGGAAGAGATAACAATCCTAAACATTTATGGACCAAATACTGGAGAACTAAACTTTATAAGTCAAATCTTAACAGACATGAAGAACCAAATAATTAATAACACTATTGTAATAGGGGACCTAAATACCCCTTTGACACAAAGAGACAGATCAACTGGCCAAAATCTCTGCAAAGAAATAACAGACCTGAACCAAAGGCGCAAACAAATGGACTTAGTAGATGTATACAGAGTGTTGCACCCCAAAATATCAGAATACACATTGTTCTCAGCTGCACATGGGTCTTTCTCTAAAATAGACCACATTCTAGCCCACAGAGCATACTTACCTAAATACAGAAGAACTGATATTATCCCATGCATATTGTCTGACCACAGTGCAGTGAGATTGGAAATAAATGACAAAGGGAATCTCTAAAATCCCCATAAACACTTGGAAATTAGACAACAACCTCCCACATAATCAATGGGTCACACAAGAAATTAAAAAATACCTAAAAACAAATGAAAATGCAAATAAACCTACCGGAATCTGTGGGATGCAATGAAAGCAGTCCTCAGAGGGAAATTTATAGCAATGAACTCACATATAAAGAAAACACAAAGAGAGCAAATAAATAGTCTAATGCTACACCTCAAACTTCTAGAAAAAGAACAAGTCAAACCAAAAACCCAAAGAACGCAGGGCAGAAATTAATGCATTTGAGATGAAGAAAACGCTACAAAAAATAAATGAATCAAAGAGTTGGTTCTTCAAAAGGATAAATAAGATTGAGAAACCCCTAGATAACCTTATTAAAAAAAGAAAGGAAAGAATTCAGATTCATGTAATAAGCAATGAAAAGGATGAAATCACTACAGATCCCACAGAAATTCAAAAGATCATTAATACCTACTTTGAAAATCTTTACGCCCATAGGATGGAAAACTCAAAAGAAATGGACAGATTCCTAGAAATGTACAAACTACCAAAATTGAATCAGGAAGATACAAAAATCCAGAGCAACCCAATATCAATTAATGAGATTGAAAATGTCATTAAAAACTTACCAACAAAGAAAACCCTAGGCCCTGATGGATTCACAGCAGAATTCTGTAAAACATTCAGTGAAGATTTAATGCCAACACTCTTCAAACTTGTCAATGAGATTGAAAATAAAGCAATTCTCCCTAACTCATTTCTGGAGGCAAGTATTATACTGATACCAAAACCAGAGAAGGACACAACTAAGAAAAAGAACTATAGGCCAATCTCCCTAATGAACATAGATGCAGAGATACTCAATAAAATATTAGCAAATAGAATGCAGTGAATCATAAGGAAAATTACACACCATGACCAGGTTGTATTTATTCCAGGAATGCAGGGAATGTTCAATATTTGCAAATCAATTAATATAATACATCATATCAATACAGGCAAAGACAAAAACCACGTGATCATCTCAATAGATGCAGAAAAAGCTTTCGATAAAGTCCAACACGCATTCATGTTAAAAACCCTAGAAAAAATAGGAATAGATGGCCTTTACCTCAATCTGATCAAAGCCATCTATGACAAACCAACAGCCAACATCATACTAAATGGGCAGAAACTGAAAGCTTTCACTTTAAAGACAGGAACAAGACAAGGATGTCCACTGCCTCCACTCCTATTCAACATAGTTCTGGAAGTATTAGCCAGAGCAATTAGACAAGAGAGAGAAATAAAAGGAATAAGGATAGGAAAGGAAGAAGCAAAACTATCACTATTTGCAGATGACATGATTCTTTACATGGAAGATCCCAAAAACTCCACAAGAAGACTCTTCAATTAATAGACAAATTCAGCAGAGTAGCTGGATACAAAGTCAACACCCCAAAATCAATAGCATTCCTATACACAAACAACAAACAGTCTGAGAGAGAAATTAAGGAAACCATTCCTTTTACAATAGCATCCAAGAAATTGAAATATTTAGGAATCAATCTAACAAAGGATGTAAAAGATTTATTCATTGGAAAGTACAGCACTCTGAAAAACAAGATCAATGAGGATTTCAATAAACAGAAAAAGATTCCCTGCTCATGGTTAGGAAGAACAAACATTGTGAAAATGGCCATACTGCCAAAATTGTTATACAGATTTAAGGCAATTTCCACTAAACTACCATTAGCATACATCACAGGTCTAGAGAAAACATGCCTTAAATTCATCTGGAACCAGAAGAGACACAGAATAGCAAAAGCAACCCTGGGCAACAAGGACAAGTCAGGTGGAATCACAATCTCTGACCTGAAATTATACTATAAAACTACTGTAATAAAATCACCCTGGTACTGGCTAAAAAACAGACCTGAGGATCAATGGAACAGACTGGAAGATGCAGCCATAACCACAAACACACTCAGCCACCTAATATTTGACAAAGGGGCCAAACATACTCACTGGAAAAGATAGCCTGTTTAATAAATGGTGCTGGAAAAATTGGCTTGCCTTTTGCCAAAGACTGAAAATAGACCCAAGTCTATCACCATGCACCAAACTCAAGTCAAAGTGGATCACAGATCTCAATATTAAAACAGAAACTCTAAATCTATTGGAAGATAAAGTAGGTAAAAATCTTGAAGACAGGAGTAGGCAGAGAGTTCATGAACAAAAATCAAACTGCAAGGGAAACACTTCAAAGAATCAATAACTGGGACCTCATCTTACTGAAAAGTTTTTGCATATCTAAAGAAATCACCAGCAAAGTGAAAAGAAAACCCACAAATTGGGAAAAAATCCTAGCTGGCTGTCCCTTGGACAATGGTCTATCTAGAGCATACAAAGAATTAAAACACATGAACCTGCCCAAATTCAAAGACCCAATCCAGAAATGGGCATCTGAGATTAATACACACTTCTCAAATAAAGAAATGCAAATAGGAAATAAATATATGAGAAAATGTTCTACATCTTTAGTCATTCGAGAAATGCAAATAAAAGCAACATTGAGATTTCATTTCACCCCAAAGATTGGCGAGGTTGTGGAGAAATAGGAACTCTTCTGCACTTTTGGTGGGAATACAGACTGGTGAAATCACTGTGGAGATCGGTTTGGAGATTCCTTAGCAAACTTGGCCTAGAGGTCCCATTTCTCCCAGCTATTCCTTTTCTGGGTATTTTCCCAGAATATCTGAAGGCATCATATTACCACGATATATGTGCCCCCATGTTTACAGCAGCATAATTTGTAATAGATAAATTATGGAAGCAACCCAAATGTCCATGCACAGAGGACTGGATTAAAAAATGTGGCATTTTTATATAATGGAATATTATTCAGCTATGAAGAGGGATGGATTTGGGGCCTTTGAAGGGAAATGGTCACAATTGGACACCGTACTCATAAGTGAAATAAATCAGAGGTTCACGTGCAGGCAGTGTATTGTATCACTGGTGTAGGAATCTGAAGATGGGAATGTGAATTGGGGAGTGTTAAGGGAATCTGCTCAAAGGTAGGGAGCAGGTGGGATGAGGGGAGATGGAAAGGGAAGAAAGGGACAGATATGTATCTATGTGTGTATATGCAGGATGGCTAATCTGGTGCCACTGTTGATTTGTGTCGCTTTATGGTAAGGAACAGCTCATGATTGTTTGATCAAGATTATATGTCTATATGTGATTTCAGAAACATGCACTTTGAAGTTATCAATGTGTGGTGCAGCAACCATTGGCGATTCCATCGCTGTGTCTGTAATTCAATTTTGATTGTATTGCTCTTGTGCTGCTTTGTGTCTTTTTGTTAATGTTTTCCTTTTTTTGGTTGTTGTTGTTGTTTTTCTTTGTGTTTTACACTTTTAAAAAATAAAAATTAAAATAAAAAAAGAAAGAAGGAAGGAAGGGGCCAATATATATGTATGTACAGGGATCACAGGGATAATTGAACTGCTGATCTCTATTGGTTTACTGAAAGGAACAGTTAATGCTTAAATCATTGTTTTACCAATTTTGCGTGCTTAGATCTGGTAATCTGAACAACTAATCTGAAGACAACAATATGCAATATAACAACCATTGTTGAAATCCTACCATCTTGATTAGTGAAACTGTATTGTTTCTAATTATTTTATTATCTTTTATTCTTCTTAATTGTTTGATCAACCTTGCATTCTTACATCTGGTAATCTGAGCAACTTTGCTGAAGATAACGATATGTACTGTAACAACCATTGTTCATTTCCTATCATCTGGTTTTGAAATTTTGTATCGCTTTTATTGGTTTTTGTGGTTTTTTTTTTTTTTTTTTTTTTTTTTTT